>JAASFT010000010.1:0-89854 GCA_023333885.1 Globisporangium parvum
CTCGCGCAAGAGCCAGTCGGCGCGCACAAAGGCTGCAGACGCGTTCCGCAGTGGCAAGAAGGTCATCATGTTCTCGTCCGACGTGTCGGCGCGTGGTGTCGACTACCCCGACGTCTCGCTCGTGCTCCAGGTTGGACTCACGGACCGCGACCAGTACATCCACCGCCTCGGCCGTACTGCGCGTGCAGGCATGGAAGGTCGCGGCATCCTCGTGCTCGCCGACTTTGAGAAGCCGTTCTTGAAAGACCTCGCAGACTTGCCGCTTGTCGAGAAGCACGTCGAGACGACAACGCCGAAGGGCTTCCGCACAACGGAGGCGCTCGCGCGGGTCAAACCCGAGAGCGAGCTCGAGAAGTCGGCGATGCAGTCGTACCAGGCGTTCCTCGGCTTCTACAACTCGAACCAGAAGAAGCTCGGACTCGACAAAGAGACGCTCGTGGAGCTCGCAGAGCACTACAGCCACGTCATCGGCTTGAGTGAGACGCCGCGTCTTGACAAGAAGATCCTGCGCAAGATGGGGCTCTTTGGCGTCAAGGGCCTCGAGCCAGCGTCGCACGCTGAGCGCGCCAAGTTTGCAGTCAAGAGCTCACGCAACAGCAGTCGTGATGGCGGCTCGCGTCGTGACCGAGCGAGCAGCGACCGCAGTGGCCGGGAGAGCAGTGACCGCGGCACGCGTGGGCCGCGCGAGCCGCGCAACTTTGGTGAGTCGGCGTCCACACCCGCAGCCGAGCGCTTTGACATGAGCGAGCTGAACGTCCCAGCGCGCTACGTGCGCGAACCGCGGAGTGCTAGTGAGCCAGCGCGTGAGCGATTCGCCCAGAGCGACCGACGCAGTCGTGGTGACGACGCTGGTAGTCGCCGTCCTGGTAGCTACCGCGATGGCAACCGTGAGTCGCGTCCTCGTCGCGACGACGCTGGGCGGGGACGCTCGTCTTCATCTCGATTCGACTCGGAGGACCGCAGTGGACGCTTTGGCGACCGCGGTGCGCGTCGCAGTAGTGAAGACAGCACGCGTGGCCGTGAAGGACGCCGCGCCTCGCGCTCGACTGACGACGCAGTGGACGCGCCTCGTCGCGAGCGCTTTGGCTCACGCGAGCGAGACGCTACTGAGCGCTCGGACTACCGATCGTCGTCTGCGTCGCCATCGCGTCCGCGCTTTGACGCTCGTGAACGCGGTCGCCACAGTGCAGAACCGGCGCACAAGACGTCGCACCGCCGCAACCGTGGCGAGCAGCGCGCACGTGAGCGCACGGAACGATACAACAGCAAGCGCTACTAGGTAGCGAGCTCCCATCGTCATACAGCAGCTCCGTATAAGCAAAGCAAGAGATACGATAGAGTCCCACTCCAATGTACTTGTGATTGATCGAGAGAGAGCGGCCTCACGCCAAGTGCCACAACCGCATCGACTGCTCTCTCTCGCTCTCGCTGACTCGCTCACTCATGCAAGCGAGCGGTAGCCTGCGCGTCGGCGCGAGTCTGCGAGCCACATGATCGCAGCGCCAGCGAGCATCCCGACGACGATACCACCGCCAACGAGCACGACTGCGCTTGTCTGCGACGGCTCTGGTTCCTCCTCCACGCTGTTGTTCGACACTGCGACAACTGCAGCTGCAGGTGCTGGTGCTGGCGAAGACGCAGTCGCGCGCGAACCTGCAGTTGGTGCAGGCGTCTGGATCGCTTGATGAATCGGCGCGTGGGCGACAAACGAGTGGCCAGGCCACTTGGAGTACTCGGTCGCTTCGAGCCACCACGCTGGGTACCCGAGCGTCTTCATCTGCTCCGGCTGCTCGCCAGTCGTGACGTACCCATCGGCAAACTTCGCAACGAGCTGCCACGCAAACTGCCACCAGCGCTCGACGATGCGCGCTGCGAGTTCGTTCGAGCGGCGCTCCAAGTACGCATCGATCGCTGCTGCAGCGCTGCCGTTTCCTGTCGCTGCGCTTGCGTTGTACTGCGTCGCGACGTGACGCTCCATCGCCTCGCGCGCATCGAACGCAGTTTGCTGGAGCGCGGCGATCTGCGCGCGCACATCTTGGCTGATGCGGTCGAAGCGCAGTTGGCTCCAGTTCTTCACAAAGTTGAACGCCCACCACGCAGACGTCGAGCTGAACGCGCTCTGCTTGCCGACGTCCTCCAAGTACGCACTCGGGACAGTGCGCTGGCGGCACGTGAACGGCACGTACACACTCGCATGCGGCGAGCTCTGCGCGTACCAGACGACGCAGCCGACCGAGTCTGGGAGGAACCCGCGCACGTGGGCGACAAAGCTGTACATCGTGCGGAAGCTCGAGATCGGCCGCTCCCAGCCGCCTACGACGCCTTTGCTGTCGCCGTCCCAGCGAATCGGCGAGCCGAATGGACCTGCCGCTGCGCCTTTCGACAAGTCAAACGGCGTGCCTTGGTAGTAGTCGCGCAAGAGGTCCATGACGCGCTGCGGACTCAAGCGCGCGTCGGGTTTGACTGAGAACGGGTACGTCGCGTACTGCGAGATCTGTCCCAAGCGCGCATCGAGCGCCAGCGACGGCGCGACGCGGTCAAAGACGCGCCAGACACGGCGGCCTGTGTACAGCGGATGCACGGGGTCGACGTCGACAAAGCCGTAGGCAGCAGTGAAGTCGAATGCGCCGATCGACGCGTTCCACCAGCCCATCTCTTGAGCGAACGAGTGGACGTTCGGCGACGCCATGAAGTGCTCCGAGTCGCTCAAGTCCATCTCGCGGATCATGAATGCGTTCGCGACCGTCACGACATGGTCGTCTGGCACGCGCTGCGCGGCCCACACTGCGCTGGCGTTGTTCTTGCCCGTGAGGACGTGGAAGATCCAGACCTCGCCATACTTGTCTGTGATCCCGAGCGTCTCGGCCGAGTCGATGTACCCTGGCGCTGCTGGGTCGCCGCTGTCTTCACTGAAGAAGCCGTACTCGACGGCGAGGTCGCCCATTGTGCGGATCGCACACCGCGCCGAGTCGCAGCGCTCGAGCGCGATCTTCGAGAGCTCAGCGATGCCAAAGAGGTTGTAGCCGTACGACACATCGGACGCCCAGCCGACTGTGCGCGCACCGCACGTGCTCTCGGCGATGCTCAGCTGCACTTCGTTCACCATGCCGTAGTCCTGGTCAAAGTACGCGTACGTGTGCGGCACTTGCGGGACGTACCCGAGCGGCTT
This sequence comes from Globisporangium parvum, assembly GCA_023333885.1. Lineage (NCBI taxonomy): Eukaryota > Oomycota > Peronosporomycetes > Pythiales > Pythiaceae > Globisporangium > Globisporangium parvum. The sequence continues at coordinate 3,170 of JAASFT010000010.1, forward strand.
GGTAAGCGGCTCGTCCGCGTGCATTGGCGCGTACGTCGGACCACGGTCGTGGCTCACAAGACGCGGGTACCCGCCAAAGAAGCTGTACACTGCGCGCTGAGCGCCAGGTGCGTGGTCTTGCGCTGGCACGTGCACGAGACGCAAGTCTGCAGCACCGCCGCCTGCATCGTCAGTGTGCGCGACAATCGTCGAGCCGTCCACAGTCGCGTTCTTGCCGACTGCAATCATTGTGCAGGCGTCAACGGCAGTGCTGTAGATGCCAACAGCCGCAACGCAGATCGCGAGGGCTGAGCGCTTCATTGCTGCTGCCGTCACGATGTGTGTGTTTGCGTCTGTGTGTGTGTGCGCGCGAGCAGTCGAATCGAGCAATGACGTATCGATGCAGGCAAGCAAGGCAAGGCAGGCAGGCAAGCAAGGCAAGCAGCAGCTCGGTGGCGCAGAGGCAATGAGCGCGCAAGCCCTGATCGCCCTGACGACCTTGGAGCTCCTGGCGTATGCTGTGACAGTCGCAAGAGATCACACATCGTGTAAAACAGAAACCTCGCTTTTGTCACTATCAACCTCAGCACTGGTCGACAAAAGACCAACAGACCAGCAGCCAAACAGCCAAACATCAGCCAAGCCAAGAGCTCGAGTGACCTTCATGTCGTCGCTCGCCGACTCGTTTCTCGAAGACCTCGATGAGCTCAGCGGCGGTAGCAGCAGCGAAGACGAAGGCAACGACGAGCACACGCACGCGCGCAGTGACGATGACGGAAACGACGCAGACGCCGATGCAGACATGAGCGCTGGTGCGACTGCTTCGAGCAGCAGCAAGAAGCGCGACTTTGCCGCGTTTGCGAGCGCGAGCGGAGGGCTCGATGCAGTCGAGCGCGCATTGCAGTCGAAAGCAACAGAGCGCGGCATCGAAGCCGTTGCGAGCCTCAAGCGCTCGAGCAAGTACCTCGAGCACGTCCAGACGATTCAGACGTACGTGGACCAGAAAGAGGCGATCGATCCGTCGCAGCTCGTCGAAGGCACGGCCGAGTACAACTTGGTCGTGACGTCGAACGACCTCATGGTCCAGATCGACGACGAGATCGTTGCGATCCACCGGTTCATCGCAGACATCTACGCAAAGAAGTTCCCGGAGCTCGACTCGCTCGTCCCGAACGCGCTCGACTACGCGCGCGTCGTGCAGGCGATTGGGAACGAGATGGACATGACGGTCGTGGACCTGAGCAAGCTCCTCCCGAGCGCAGCGGTGATTGGGATCTCCGTCACGGGGTCTGGCACAAGCGGTAAGCCACTAGCGCCGGATGAGCTCGCGACGTGCATGCGCGCATGTGAGGAGCTCCTCGCGCTCGACGCTGACAAAGCGATGATCCTCGGCTTTGTCGAGAGCCGCATGAGCTACCTCGCACCGAACGTCTCGCAGCTCGTTGGTACGCGCATTGCAGCTCAGCTCATCGGTCTCGCTGGCGGTGTTGCGAATCTCGCGCGCATCCCAGCGTGCAATCTCCAGGTCTTGGGGCAGCAGAAGAAGGTCCTGAGCGGCTTCTCGTCGGCCGCTGCGCTCAAGCACACGGGCATCATCTTCTTTGCCGACGTGATCCAGAGCGTCCCGCCGTACTTGCGCATGAAAGCCTGCCGAGCACTCGCAGGGAAGCTCGCGCTCATGGCGCGCGTTGACAGTCAGCCGCACCAGACGGACGTCGCGGGCACGGTCGGTGCGCAGTTCCACGACGAGCTCGTGAGCAAGTTCGCCAAGTGGCAAGAGCCGCAGAAAGCAAAGACAAAGAAAGCGCTGCCGATCCCGGACGAGAAGCCGCGGCGCAAGCGCGGCGGCAAGCGGTACCGCAAGATGAAGGAGCGCATGGAGCTCACGGACGTGCGGCGCGAGATCAATCGCCAGACGTTTGCAGCGGCCGATGAAGAGTACGGCGACAACGCGATGGGCATCACTGCTGGTCGACTTGGGCACGAAGGGTCGGGGAACTTGCGCATTATGCGCAAGGAGCAGAAGCAGCTGACGAAGAAGCTCAAAGCTGCGAGCTTTGCGTCCTCGGCGTCGAAAGCGCCCATGTCGGGACTCGCATCGAGCTTGGCGTTCACGCCCGTGCAGGGCATTGAGCTGCTGAACCCGGAAGTGATGAAAGCGCGCGTGAAGGCAGCGAACGAGAAGTACTTTGGCGCCACGAGCGGCTTTGTGAGCGTCATCAAGAAGACGTAGGGCGTACAGACAAGAGATGCCGCAGGCCATGGACTGTACGTAGGTGCGACTCAATGAGACCAGCAGGACCAGCAGGACGGATGCTCAACTGCAGCAGGAGAGGACGCTCGCGCGAGTGGCAACAAGACGACGACGAAGAAGAAGCAAAACGTGTCTACGGATGGATGCGCACTGACTGCATCGGGGGTGTGGACAAGGCACAGCAGTGCTCGCTCGCTCACAGCGACGACGCTGGCTAGAGCGCCTCAGCCCTTGCAAATGGCGCCGAACAGTGCAGCCGCTGTCTCTACTCGAGCTCGCGCACGATCGCTTGCGCGCGCGTGTTCGTGAACGGCACTGCGCCTGGCTTGGCGTGCGCGCGGCGGTTCGCAGTCTTCTGCTTCTCGCGCTGGCTCGCCTCGCGCTTGGCGTCCGTCGCTTTCTTGATCGCCTTCGGCACGTGGCGGTACCTACAGAGGGCACACGCGTCGTGTGTTTGTTAGGATCGGACGCATGATGACGACTGCTCATGTCCAAGCCCACGCAACGAGCGTACTTGTCGATGCGGCTGATCTCGCGCAAGTGCTGATAGCGCTCCTTGAGCGACGCCTGGTACTCGAGCTTGCGGCGTTCGCGCGGCGCTGCCTTTGCGAGGCTCTTGGACGCCTCGGCCTTCCAGATGCGCACGTTCGTGTCGTCACTGCCCGAGAGCACAAAGTTCGCATCGGCGCTGAACTTGACCGAGAAGATGCTGGAGACAGAACACGAGAGAGAGAGAGAGAGAGAGAGAGAGAGAGAGAGCAGTCGATCGCGTCAGGACCTCGGTGCGCAGCAGCAAATCCACACAGACAGCGCCGCACTCGGACGCACCGCTGCATGCGCTTTGTGTGGTACACTTCGCGGCTCTTGGCCGAGTGGATGTTGAAGATGCGGATCGTGCGGTCGTACGAGCCCGAGACAAACTCTTTGCCAGTCGGCGAGTACGCCACGTCCATGCTAGGCACGAGGCAGCGTCAGTCGTGCGGCAAGAAGTAGAGCGCGCGCGCGTGTGAGCAAGCGATACGAGCATTGAGAGCCGAGCATTCGGGGACCACAAGCGCACGTACACAGCCGACACGTGGTCCTTGTGCACCATGAGCGCGCGCTTCATCTTGCGCATGTCGAACGTGTACAGGTTGTGGTCTTCGTTCGCCTGTGATCCCAGCCAGTCACCAGCGTGCGCAAGTGCGTCGGTTAGTCCTCTGCTGCTGCTGCTACAGTAGAGAAAAAGAACGCATTCCTGTACAAGAGCACGCGCAGACGTACGACTGTGAAGTTGAACGGCTCCATCGGGTTCCACGCAAGCGCGTTCGAGCGCATTTCCATCACGATCTTGCGCATCGACGACGCCACGCGGATGTCGTAGAGCGTGATCGTGCGGTCCGAGCCCGTGGACGCGAGCAACGACGCCTCCGCTGGGTTGAACTTGACGGCTGTGATCGAGTCGGCGCCCCATGCAAACTCGTGCGTTGGCTCCGAGCGCGCGTGGTCCCAGACCTGGACCTTGGAGCTGCACGTCGCGAACAGGTTCTGGCTCCAGTGATGGTCAATGCCCCTACGTGGTGTGACCAAAGCGAGCGCACGAGTCAGCAAGCGTGTCGGCAGTCGGGAGGACGCAGTAGAGAGAGACAGAGACAGAGAGAGAAGGGAACGCACAGGAACGGCTCCTTGGATGTGAACGTCGAGAGCGCAGTCGGCACTTCGTCTTCGTCGTCCTTCACATGGAGCGACCACTGCTTCACGGTCTTATCTTCGCTGCACGAGAAGAATGTCTGGCCGTTTGGTGCGACCGTGAGCGCGCGCACAAATCCCTTGTGGCCGTAGCACGACCAGACGCATTTGCGCCGCGGCAGGTCCCACACGCGGATCTCGCCGTCGGCAGCACCACTGAGGAACGCAACGAGGCTCTTTGGGCTCGTTGCAATCGCGCTCACACCGTCCGAGTGGCCGTCCAGAGCGCCGAGAAACGGCTTGGCAAACATGCGATCGAGCTTGACGGCATTGAGAGCGCGCGTGTACTCGCGCGGACGCTCGAACGGGTGGAGCGCAGGGTCCAAGTTGCGGAACACCTTGAGCTTGTCCGTCGTCACTTCTTGCGTGAAGTCCTTCTCGACGCGCGAGATCGTCTTGACCTTCATGCTTGTTGCTAGTGTGGTTGCAGAGACTCGTAGAGGCTCGTGGAGCGATCGAGGACGCAGACGATCGTGATGCGATGCACAGGACAGACGAACAGAGCTGCTGCGTTTGCTGCTTGCTGCTGTTGTTGTGTCGGTTGGACGGCGACACACGAAGTTTTGAGCGAAATATTCGGGTCTGCGGCTCGCTTTGTATCAGTTGTACCATAGAGACCAAATGGATTCTATAATGTATGGTTGCAATCCTTTCACATGTGTATTCTAATATGAGTCGCATCACTGCAACGAATGCGTAAATGACCGCTTCGTGCCCATACTCAATCCGAGTCGGAGCTCCGAGTCGCAACTTCGATTGGCACCAAACGATCCAACGAACGTCATGCTGCGTCTCTCGGTGCTCTCGCGCGTGTTTGCGCCTGCACCGCTGCGCATCGGCCGTCGCGCGCACCGCTTGCAGCGCTTTGCGACTTCCAAGCTGCCTCAGAGCCATGACGACGATGATGACGATGACGATGGCGACTACCACGAAGAAGACTTTGACGACATGGACTTTGACGATTCTGACGACGACGACGACGACTTTGACGACTTTGACGACGACTTTGGTGGCATGGAGTGGATGGAACAAGGCAACGCGCAGTTCATCAACGCCGCCGACCGCAAGGTCGAAGAGCACGTGAAGCAAAAAGTGCGCGTGCAGCGCGCCAAGCACTCGAAGCGCCGCTTCGTCGACCGCATTCGCATCAAAGCGACTGGCGGCCACGGCGGCAACGGCTGCTCGAGCTTCTTCAGTGCGTGTGCTTGCTCTCTCTCATGCACTCTTGACTCGTGGTCTGTCGTGTCGTCGACGCATTGCCAACGCTGCTGCTGCTGTGCGTGTGTGCATGCACTGCTGCGAACGGTCCAGGCGAGTCGGCGATGCGCAAGCGTCCGAACGGCGGGCACGGCGGCGCAGGCGGCAACGTGACGATCCAAGCCGACGAGCGCATCCAGAACCTCGCGAACGCGACGCACCACTTCAAAGGCGGCGCTGGGCTCAACGGCATGCGTACGTCTCGTGTCATTTGTGTCTCTACAGTCTTGCGCCATGGACACTCGACACTGTCGGTGCGCATCTGACTCACGTCCACCCATGCATACGCTCGTCGTTGCGTGCATCGTAGCAAACGACGCGGCGGGCCGGAGAGGCAAGCACTGCATTGTGAAAGTGCCATGCGGTACGCTCGTGAAGCGCGTGAAGCGAGTACGTCCTGCCACTCTCATTCGCACTCTAGTGCCGTCCAGACCAGTGGCTGCGGATCAGGACAGACGCCATTGTCCTAGCAAACTATGGGCAACTGACGGCCATCGTCGCTCTATCTGCACGTATGTCTGTCTGTGGCTATCTCCCAGTTTGAGCGCGAGCTCGAGAACGGCGAGTTCGAGATCGTCGACAAGATGGAGACAGTCTGCGACTTGGACCAACCTGGCGCGTTGTTCCTCGCGGCGATCGGCGGCAAGCCAGGGCTGGGAAACCGCATCCTCGCTGGCAAGACGACGAACTTTGGTCGCTTGCGCAAGCACATGCCAGACAACAAGGGCGTCGGGTCACCTGGGACGTCGCAGTACTACGAACTCGAGCTCAAGACGATCGCAGACGTTGGACTCGTGGGGTACCCGAACGCTGGCAAGTCGACACTGTTGAGTACGCTCAGTCGCGCGACGCCAGAGATCGCGCCGTACCCGTTCACGACGCTGCACCCGTACGTCGGTATTGTCGAGTTCCCAGACACGTACCGGCTGAGTGTCGCCGACATCCCCGGGCTCATTGAAGGTGCGCACCGGAACGTCGGGCTCGGACACGACTTCTTGCGCCACATCGAGCGCACCAAGGTAAGGCACTCGCTAGCGAACAGGCTGCGAGCTGTGAGTTGACTGAGTGCGGAGGTCCTGGCGCTGACAACTCTGTGTGGGTGCAGATCCTGATGTACGTGCTCGACACGGCAGGAACGGAGGGCCGTGACCCGATCAGCGACTTCAAGCACTTGCAGCACGAGCTCGAGCTGTATGCGCCGGACATCACGACGCGTCCGTCGCTCATCATTGCCAACAAGATGGACGAAGCCGGCGCAGAGACGAACTTGCACAAGCTCCGAAAGGCCACAGACCTCGCAGTGCTCCCTGTGAGGTATGAACGCGCGAATGCGGTTGTCTAAGCTGTCGGATCGATCTGAGCCAATGCTCACGATGAGGTCTTTGTGTCATGTCTGCACCGCAGCGCACTGCACAAGCTCGACATTGACTCGATCGCCCGCACGCTGCGCTGGATGATGGAGAACTACGCCAAGCTCACCAAGTCGTCGTGATCGAACGGATCGCGTCTAGAAACGACAGTGTCGCACGGCAGAGCTAGTCTGTCGGACCTCCTGCACCACCAAGCAGCTAAGCTGCGCGATTCCGCGCTGGCAGTCTGTCGGTCCATTTGCTCTCTGTCCTCCTTGCTGTTGTCTTTGCAACACTGGTGCTTCACACTTGAGCCAGCAGGGTCCTCACGCTCATGAACACTGAAGACTCTTTGACCCATCAACAAGACTCTCGGTTGACAGCGACTCTCAATAGTCGTTTCGCCTCAGTAGCGACCTCGCAAAGCAAGCAGAGAGCGAGCAAGGGGTCGAGGCGAACACGCGAGCGCTCGGAGCTGGCAGAGCGGGATGCACCGGTACGAGACGCTCGAGCAGCTCGGGAATGGCTCGTTCGGCGAAGTCGTGCGAGCGCGGAGCCGCAAGACGAACGAAGTCGTTGCGATCAAGAAGATGAAAGCGCTCTTCCCAACGTGGGAAGAGTGTCTCCAACTGCGCGAGCTCAAGTCGCTGCGTGTGCTCCGGCACGAGAACATTGTGCAGCTCAAAGAGGTCATTCAGGACAAGGAGGAGCTCTACTTTGTCTTTGAGTACATGCACTCGTCGCTCTGCAAAGTGATGCGGCAGCTCAAGCGACAGCAGCAGACAGCATCAGCACTAGCGACAGACGACGCAGCTACCTCGTCAGCGGCATCGTCTTCCGCCACGAGTGCTGCGCCGATGTGGTTCTCGGAAGCGCAGATTCGCTCGATCATGTACCAACTCTTCTGCGGACTCGCACACATGCACAAGCACGGCTTCTTCCACCGCGACATCAAGCCTGAGAACCTGCTGTGCCACGACGAGACACTCAAGATCGCAGACCTCGGACAAGCGCGCGAGATCCGATCGCGTCCGCCGTTCACCGACTACGTCGCGACGCGCTGGTACCGCAGTCCGGAGCTGCTGCTGCGCGCAACGACGTACAACAGTCCAATCGATCTCTGGGCTTGCGGCTGCATCATGGCTGAGCTCTATCTCCAGACGCCGCTCTTCCCAGGCTCGTCCGAAGCTGATCAGATGGGCCGCATCTGCAAAGTTCTCGGGACACCAACGAAAGAGAACTGGCCCGACGGCATGACCATGGCCGCGCAGATGCAGTTCAAGTTCCCCAAGTGCGCGTCGCTGCCCTGGAGCCACGTGCTGCCGCCGAGTACGAGCAAACCTGCGCTTCAGCTCGTTCAAGAGCTGCTCCAGTACGACCCGAGCCGCCGATTGACTGCTGCCCAGGCACTGCAGCACCGCTTCTTTGATCAGCTCGTTGCGCGACCGATGCTCACAACGACAACGACATCGCAAGCGGCTACCTCAGCTACACTGCCAGTCAAAGCCGAGTTCAAGTCGACAGTGTCGTACGCTGCTGCATGCTCATACGGCAGCACTGGTGGCGGTGGCAGCAGTAAGAAAGCTGGCGACGAGACGCTCGCAACCGAGAGCTCGAGCCGTTGGACGCGCAAGGACTTGAGTGCGGCTGGTGTTGGCGCTTCAAGTGACACAATCGGATCGTCGCGCAAAGACTGGAGCTCGTCGTCTGCGTACGACCTCGCGAGCGCAACGCCATCGTCGTCATCTGCTACAAGCGCTGCGCACTGGTCCGCCAAGCAGACAGCAGCGGCGATGGACAAGCTCTTTGTCCACCACACCCCGCGCGAGAGCGAGAGCTGGGCAGCAGATGCAAAGACATTGCGCCGCGACCGTGCCGTAGTCGGCGCGAAGATCGACACGACATTTGCAGCAGCAGCGAAGCAGCGCGATGCGCGCAGTGGTGGCGACGGCTTCGCTTCAGCGCGCAAGTTCAGTCCGTCGCCGGAAGAAGAGGACGATGACAACGACCACGACGAGCTTGTTCGCGACACGACTGATCAGGAGCAGCGAAGAAGAGGCGACGACACTGTTCAAAAACGAGGAGGCAATGGCAACACGGGAGGCGTGACAGCACAAGCACACCGACCGCGTGCACTGCGCAAGGAGAGCGAAGACCATCTGTTGCAGGATCTGCTCGATGAGTTCATCGCGTAGGCCACAGCGCAAGAGAGCGAGGACAAGGCGACAAAGATCGGAGTAGTGACGGATCACACCGGGCAAGCGTAGTGAGTACCAAAGCACTGCCTGGCGAGCTCTACGGATGCAAACAGGACAAGAAGGACAAGAGGACGATGGCGTATGGTTCAGCAGGTATTTCCTTGTGGTTCAGGCATCACGCTCTCGTGGCACTTGTTCCTACGCTTAGAACTTGAGCGCGTGGGCGCGGTCGTTCTTCGTGAGCGTGAACTTGGCGTTCAGGTACGCCTTGAGGAACGGCTCGGCCTCGACCTTCTTGAGCAGCGCAGCGTCGACCGCCTTCTGGTCCTTCTTGCGCTGGTCCGGGATCACAGGCGCCTGTGATAGGCACGACGATGATGGTTGCCACGAGAGGGTGATCGATCGATCGCACAGAGACAGCGTGACACGTTAGCACCTTGCGGTTGAAGGAGCTTTGCCACAGCAGCGATCCCAAGCGCTTTAGTGAAGCGCCTCGCCCACGCTCAAGCTCGCTCTCGGAGAAGAGGTGCGGGCAAGCGCGAGAGCGAGGACGACTTCAAAGTCGCTCAAGTGTAGCGCTCCGTCTGTCTGTCCAGACGGTTTGACTGTCGCTCAACCCCGTCCAGTGGGGGAGGACGTCGAGACGTCTGGACGACGAGGCACCAGGGACTCGAGCGACCGGTGTGTGTGCAGTGCCAACCAAAGCAGTCGAGCAGACAGGAGGGAGGGACGCGCGCAGAGGACCGCAGCTAGTACAAGAGCAAAGAAGCAAAGCGAAAGACGCACCGAAGCCGACTGGGCGAAGAACTGCTCCTCCTTGGTCTTCTTCGACGACACCTTCTCCTTCGCGAAGTACGCGTCGTTGATCTCCGGGAGCTTCACGCCCGTGAGGTCCACCTTCGTCGACGTCGCAATGACGTACGCCTGGTTCACGCGGCGAAGCGGCACGCCGTTCACCTTGTACGGGCCTGCAATGGGTCAGACAAGACGCACAGACGCGTGTGAGCTCTTGAGCAGCGGGACGAGTGCGCAGACTGCGGTAGGTGCAGCTTGCTGCCAGCAGAGCTGAAGTTCCTCAGCTCTCATAATCTTCGTGATTCTTCGGCAGGTGAGTCCAGACAACATTCGGCCACGCCAGCTCCCGAGAGAGACGACGCGGCAGAACGGCTTCGAACACACTCGCAGCCACTACAGTCCACACGCACAGCAGAGCGAGCTCCACTGCACTCGTGTCCTTCTGCAGCAACTGCAAGTGTGCTGTCGACAGAGTCCAGACTCGATTGCCTCTCGAGGTCAAGTTTGCATCCTTGGAACTGCGCGCTGGCCGCTGCTGGCGCGACTAAGTGCCATCAAAGACGTACCCGTGACGAGGAGGAGACCCGACTCGAGCTGGTTGAGGAACACCACGCGCTTGCCACGGAAGCGGCCCGAAAGGAGGATCAGCACCGTGCCCGGCGTGATCGACTTGCGGAGCTTCGCGGTCTTGACCGAGTTACGCGCCGTCTTGGCCGACGGAAGCGGCTTCGGGATGTAGTCGGCCGGGTACCACTTCTTCGTCGACGCCTTCTTCACGGCCACGACCTTCTTCGCGCCGCCCTTCTTGTTCAGCTTGAAGCGGCCGTTGCTCTTGCTCAGGCTGTTCGCCGCAATCGCGTTGATGCCGCGAGCGAGCTCGAAGTTCTGGCGCTTGGCCGACTGCTTGGTGGTCTTGGCTGGCATGATGCAAATATACCTGCTCGCGAGCGTGGCGACAGAGAGATCGTGTGCATGGTCAGTTGCACTGGTCACATCTACACGAGGCAAGCATGTCGAGGCAAGCATGTCGAGGCAAGCGACCGCGCATGCATCGACACACACACACAGACACAAGCAGCGGCTTGCTTTGCGTGCTCACCTGTTTGGAAAACTGACCGATCGCAAGCGCAAATGTGCGCCACCAGAGAGCTTTTCTGCGAACCAGTCAATCTCCAATCGGGTTGGAGAGGTGCTATTCGTATTTAATCGAGTTTCGCGGGTGTTTCGGCTATGTCAGTAATTATGTGTCGAACAGGAACAAGTAGTCGAGCTCCATGGCTTGCTTGCGATGGTCCTGACCGATGCATGCATCGCTGGGTGGCGATGGCGCACTGAGAGAGTGCTTCACTGCCCAACCTTTGCCACAACGAACGGAACCAACAGTGTGCATCCAAGTGCTTTCGATCTACTTCTACTACTTTTGCGTGCGTGGCACTCGTGGCGACTGCCCTGCTCTCACTGTCCTACAAATCGACTACGTCCTACTACTGGCTACTGGCTACTGATGGATGCGGCTTCACGACACTCGCTCGCTACTCGTCGTCGCTCTCGTCGTCGCCATCGTTCTCCTGGAGCGATCCGAGCACGCTCTGCTTGCCGAGACGCGCGAGAATCGCCTCGACTTCGCGCACGCCCTTGTCCGAGATCTGGTTGCTGTCGAGCTCGAGGCGCGCAAGGTGCGGCTTCGTCGCAACGACGCCGTTCACGACTGCGATCGCACCCTTCGCTGTGATCTCGTTGCCGCAGAGCGAAAGCTCCACGAGCGCCGACAAGCTCTCGGCACCGAGCGCAGCGACAAAGTCCGTCACCCCCGCCGACGTGACCTCGTTCTCGTCCAAGCGCAGGACCTGGAGCTGCGTCTGCGTCTTGAGCAGCGGCGCCAAGGCGCTCAAGCCGTCGTCTTCGAGCTCATTGCCCGAGAGATCGAGCTCACGCAGCTGGATGTTGCTGCTCGCAAGCGCTTGGAGCACTTGCTCCGCGCCATCGCGGCCGAGCGACGCATCGCGCAACTTCAGGAACTGCAGCTGCGTCTGCTTCGCAACTGCGGCCGCGAGGTGCTCCGCGCCTTCGTCCGTGAACGAGCAGTCGCTCACATCGAGCGACGTGAGCGCGCGCAAGTGCAGACTGATGTTGCGCGCGAGCGCTGCGCTCGCATCTGGACCGGCGCGGGCACTCGCGTAGCGGAACGCAGTGAGCTTTGGCATCTTGTCGAGCACGTTCGCGACTGCGAGGCAGCCGTCGTGGCCGCTCATGTTGTTGTAGAAGTGAAACTCTTCGAGCGTCGAGGCAGCGTTTGGGCCGTTCTGGAGGATGATCTCCTGTGCGATCACACCTGCCGCGGCAGCCGAGATGCCGTTGTTGCAGAAGAGCAGACGACGGAGCGACGGCTGCGGGATGAGCAAGTCGAAGCACGCGCGCACGCCCTTCTCGCCGAGTGCGTTGTCGCTCAAGTCGATCTCGTCGAGCGCGTGGCCGCGCAGTGCGCTGCACATGATCGTGAGCACGCGCAGCGCTTCGTCTTCTGGGCGACCAGCAATCACATCCGCCAAGTCCGCGACCTTCAAGCCCTCGAGGCGAGCGAGGAACGCATCGGCGATCACGCGCGCACCGTCCTCGGTGTAGCTCTTGCCACGGAGGCTGATCGCGTCAAAGCGCAGCGGCGTTTTCTCGGTCGCTTGGATCCCGGCCGCGGCCAGGAGCTCGTGCGCACGCGCAGCGTTCACGACCTCACGCTGCTTGTTCGCAAACTCAAAGAGCAGCGCAGCTGCTGGCGAGATCACAAGCGTCTTGTCGAGCAGCGCTGCGAGCCCGTCGACACCTCCGAGTGGCGGCTCGACTTCAGCTTCTTCTTCATCCGTTCTGTCCTCTTCGTCGTCGTCGTCGTTATCTTCGTCGTCGCCGTCTTCGTCGTTGTCCTCAAGCGAGCCGAGCACGTCGCTCTTCTCCTTCGCTTCAAGCAGCGCGACGATCGCGTCGACACCATCCGCCGAGATCGCATTGCCGTCGATCTCGAGACGCACGAACGCTGGCTTGTCAGCGACTGCGTGCACGAGCGCCGAGGCGCCAGCCGTTCCGATCTCGTTCACATTCGCAATGAGCTTCTCGAGACGCGGCGCGTGGGTCTTGAGCGCCTTTGCAAGCGCCTTTGCGCCGCGCGAGCCAATCTCGTTCTCCTCGACCTGGAGCACGCGCAAGCTCGCAAACTTGCGCAGCGCAGATGCGAGTGCGCGCACGCTGTCACCCGTGAGGTCGTTGCCCGAGACGTCGAGCGACGTCAGTGCGCTGGCTGCACTGTTCTCTGCGAGCGCCTTCGCGATCGCAGTCATGCCGGCGTCTTCGACGCTGGCGTCACGCAAGTTCACTTCAACGAGGTTCGTCTGCTGCTTGAGCGCCGCAGCGACGGCAATGCCGCCTTCGGCCTTGAACGTGTTGTCGCTCAAGTCAATGCGCTCGAGCTTGTGGAGACTGCTGAGTGCCTTTGCGAACGCGAGGCTGCCTGCACGCTGCGCGCGCGTTGCCGAGAAGCGCAGGTCGCGCAGCGCTGGCGAGAGCGGCAGGAGCTTCGCGAGCGCAACGGCACCGCCGTCACCGCTCATGTTGTTGTAGAAGTGGAACGTCTTGAGCTTCGTCGGCGTCTCCGGGCCGCGGAAGAGCAGTACTTCGTCCGCGATCACGGCGGCAGCAGCGGCCGAGATGCCGTTGTTGCAAAAGTACACGTGCTGGAGGTGCTCCTGTGCGAGGAGGAGTCCAAAGCACGCGCGCACGCCTTTCTCGCCAAGCGCGTTGTCGCTCAAGTCGATGCGCGTGAGCGTCTTGATCGACGCGAGCGAGTCGCAGAGCGTCGCGAGCACCTGGAGCGCTTCGTCCTCGGGGCGACCAGCAATCATGTCGGCAAAGTCGACGCTCGTGAGCTCCGCAAACGCGTTCTTTGCAACGAGGCGCGCGAAGAAGCCAGCGATCACTTGCGCTGCCTCGAGCGTGTAGCTCTTGTTGCGCAGCGTGATGTGCGTGAACGACGGAACCTCCGCCGCGCTCTCGACGGCTGCGTACGCGCGTAGGAGCTCGTGCGCACGCTCGGCCGTGACGAGTTCCCGCTCGCCGTCAAACGAGAGCACGTTGCGCGCTGCCATGTTGCTGCTGGTAGGGGTCGATTGAGAGAGGACGACAAGAGAGCGATCGAGGGCGAGGGCGGTCGAGTTCGCGCGCTTGCGGTCGATTGAGAATGGCGGCTGTGCGGCGAAAGCGATCGATGGTGGCGACAGCCAGCTCAACCGATTCGCCTCTACCGCCTCTACTAACGCGTAGCAGCTGGTTTGCACAGGTCTGGACAATTTCTCCTGCTCGAACTGCAGAGTCGCTGCTGTAGACTATAAACTGTCTTTCTCGTGTGAAGTCTCCATATTTGCTCTTGTGTGTTTAGAAATCGGTATGATTGAGCATATATGTACATGTTATAGAGAGGATTTCAGCTGTTCGTTTCGCATGTGAAAAACAGGAGGGAGCCCCACCATTTTCGCGCTCACTTGGGTTCACACTCGTGCAGCGAACGAAATGCCTGACGCGCATCAACATCAACGAACAGCACTTGCTCCTGCTGTGCTGCTGTTGCTGCCACGACAACACCAACACCCCACAGACTCACTCACTCACTCACAAGACACAAGCCAACACACTCGATGCGTCAAACCCTAGAGAGATGCATTGCCGAACATCATCGAGCTTACAATAAATTTACCACAAACGTCGTCGGTGCGACTCCAACGCGCTCAGAGCTCGCTCGGAAGCGAGGCGCGCACTGCAGCGATCGACGCAGCAGCGCACTCGTACGCATTCGCACCCGCGTCATGCACGAGCGTCGCAACGGACGCGCGCGTCTGCAAAAACGAGCTGCACAGCGAGTCTGTTGGCGCGTTGCATCAAGAGCCAAGCATGTGAGACTCACTCTAGTGAGTTCACCGCCAGTGTCAGAGCATTCACACAGTAGATCTCGCTGAAGACGTACCGGACTCTGCGTCCGCTGGGCAAAAGTGCAGCTGCTGCTGAGCGATTTCGACGACTGCGAGCGCCAGAACAAGCGCGAGGCAGACGAGAAGAACGGCAAACGGGATCTTCGTCAGCAGCGCCTGCTGCTGGAGCTTCCGCTCGTGCTCTGCGCTCTCTTTCACGAGCTCAAGCGTCTCCTCCGCCTCGACCTCCGGGATCGACTCGGCGTCCGAGTCGTCGTCGTCGTTCTCGCTCTCGACCTCAGGCGTAAAGTCCGAGTCGTTCTCGGAGTCGAGGTCGTCAGCAGTAGCAGCAGCGTCGACGATCGTCGAAGACGCCATGCGCGAGCGGTCGCGAAGACGGCGGATCTCCTGCTGCTGCACTTCGACTGGCGCGTAGATGTCGATCTTCTTCTTCACGAGCCCGAGCTGCTTGAGGTGATAGTTCGTCGACGGACCGTTCCAGTCGCCCTCGTCCGTCTGTGCAGGCTCCGTCTCGGTCTTGGACGCGTTCGCCGCCTCATCCTCGTTCACAAGGTCGTTCAGCTTGCTGCGCGTCGCGCTGCAGTCAATCACAGGAGGGTCCATACATCAGCGGCGACTCGTTGACGGTCCATTTCGCACACAATGCTCCATCGAGCCGCAAGCACATACCGCAAGAGCGCAGCAGTCGCATCGTAGCTGGCGCTCACAGTCGCGGTCTTGGCTGTCGTCTGAAGCTTGAGAGCAGTCTATGACGGCAGTCCATGCGCACACAAGCCAAAGAGAGCGTCAGCACACGCGCATGTCGTTGTCAGAGGCACACGTGGTGGCATAGACGCGCGTACCTGCTGCGCTGTGCTCTCGTCGCTCGTGACCGCCACCTTGGACGAGGAGGCTGCTTCCGCGACCTGCTGCTGCGCTTGCGTTACCGTCGCGAAAGATGCTGCAGTAGTGCTCGAGCTCACGCTCGTGCTCGCGCTGGACGCGACTGTGACGCTGTGCGTGCTCTCGGCCCGGGTCGAGACCGCTGCAGAGGTCTTCTGGACCTTGACTTTCGAATGCGCATCGAGCTTCTCCTCGAGCAGCTTGCGCTTGCCGGCGTTGTCGCTCTTGACGTTCGCCATGCGCGCGACCGCTTGCTCGACGCGCTTTTGCTGCTCGAGCGCCGCTTGCTTGCGCGCTGCCTCAAGCTTCGAGACAGGCGAGAGCATCTGGTCCTTGAACGCGCTCGCGGCGGGGTTCGTGCTCGGGTCAGCTGCCTGTGCGACTTGGACGGCCATTGTGTAGAGTGGTCGAGGTGGTGGTGGTGGCGAGACGGAGGAGGGGGCGTCGACGACGTGTGCGTGTGCGCTTCCGAGGTAGATCTGCGCGTGCGGAGCTGCTGCAATCGTGCAATGGGAATACGGGAAATGGGAATACGGGAATACGAATGCGTGCTATGCTAGCTTTGCGTTGTTCCTATTCAAATGTTCAAATTCTCAGCTGTTGAAGAACAGCCAGATCACAAAAAGTGTGAAAATTGCTCAACTCAACCTTGTGTGAACCACATAGCTCCAGCAAACACCTTTCGTTTTGTAAGCCGATTTCGCTTCGACTTTGGCCCAACAATTTGCAAAGAATTGTCGAATTGCCACAGTATGGGCGAAGGAATATTTAGTTTGATCAAGTCAAACAACGAAACTATGTGGTCCACAATGCTCCACAAATAGACTTGATTTTGTAAGAGAGTTTCGCGACGAAGTTCAAATACAAATTTCAAGTACAAGCTGCGAAACGAAATATATATAGACGCAAATTTGTCCCTCAAAACTAATCGATTGTTGAAAAATGTCAATCGAATTTTGAACAAAAATGCAAAGGAACCACATTTTCATGAGAATTCTTTGTGTGACTTAAAGTATAGGATAAGATTGCGTTTCTATGCACGCAATTCAAAATTGATTTGCAAATGAATTGCTCAAAATGTGTTCCAAACCTTTTTTCTTTTCACTCGCAAGCTTCTCTCGCATTTTCAGACGATCTTCAAGCACAATCTTCAAGCACAAACGCACAAACGCGTCGACATGGAGCTTGTGCGTGAGCTCGAGCTGCAGCTCCGCAACCATGATGAGCAGCGAAAAACGCTAGAGGTTCGTCTTCGCGCCGCGCAACGAGCTGCCAGTGTGTACGCCAGACCAGTCCGCATCACCGAACAGCAAGTCGTGAACGCGCAAGTCATGACAAGCAGCGTGCCGCAAGCGCATCGGTTCTCTGTCGCCGAGATCGCTCGAATGATGTCTGTCGGCGTGCGAGCGTTGCAGCTTAGACTCGACTCGCACAAGAACGCGCAAGTAGAGAAGCAGATGCAGCTCACCAGTCGCTCGCAGCGAACGCAGCACGCGCAACAGCAACGGCAAAAAACGCAAGCTTTCCTTGCTGGTCTCCCGCCACTGCCAGACATCATGGCTATGCCAGCGACATCGCGATCTCCGCTCTTCCCATTTGCAACGCCACCTCCCCAATTCTCCGAACTGCCGGTGCCGATCGGTCCGCTACGTCCGCTCCCGTGGGCACTCACTCCAGATCCACACATCGCCGACATCAATACGCTCGACGGCAGTGCAGTCAAGACGGTTCTTCGGTTGTTTGAGCTCTGCGAAGAGACGCTCCTGATAAGGATGTTTTTGCTCTCTGAAGCGTTGGTACGATCCCTCTCGTCTTTCACTACCGTGATTCTCTTGTGACTACCCTCTCACATGTTTCTCTATACTTAGATCCGCGTCGGACTTGCTCGAGTGGCGGAGCGTGCACACGTCTTCGTTGTGACGGACAAGGTGGAGATGAAGAAGGAGATCTCACAGATCCCCAACCTTCCAGACAGCGTGCACGTATTTGTTCCGCACAACAGCGAGCTCATGCACCAGAAGGTGCGATCCTCTGCCTCTATCTCTTTTGACAGCTGCACTCTGATGATCCTCCCTGTGTGTTCGCATATGTGCAGATCCTCATCATCGACGAGAGGATCCTCGTGCACGGCAGCACCAACCTCTCTGGAGAAGGACTTTCAAGCAACTCTGACACGCTCTCGGTTGAAGTGTTCGGTGCTTCATTGGCCTCGAAGAGCTTTGACTTGCGTTGTTATCTGTCTGACCGATGCGACCGAGTTCCTTTTGAAACAGTCGGGAACGTGCGCAAGGCAATGAAGCCTGAGTGCTTCCACAATGGCAGCGCACGCTCGACAGGGACACGATGGTCGGCCGCCGAGGACGAACAGTTGAATGATGCTCGGCGCTTGCACGGGAACAATTGGTCAGTGATCGCGCACGCAGTGCCCGGAAGATCTGCGCGCGCAATCCGCTCTCGCTGTACCAACACAGTACGTCGAGCCGCGACGAATGGAAGCCAGTGAGCTGTGGTTCTCCATCAGTATATGAAGTCGAAATGTTGCTTGCATCGCTCCCTGTTTGAGATACACCGACGTCGCACTCCACCGCGTCGCGACAAGGGCGAGGTGTCTATGGTGTTATGCAGCACGGCGTTCAACTGAACGTCGTGCGTCTTCTGGCTGCTCAGACACAAGTGCGATCGCGAAATGCGTCGAGCACTTGAGCCAGATCTGCAATCAGCGCTGCTGCAGTCGAGTCGATACCAGCGCCAGTGCCGCGAAGCACCACTGGTTCAGGAAACCACTCGCTACGGATCTCAATTGCGCCTTCCGTGCCTAATGCAGAGCAATCCGTCGTCAGCGTGTCAGCTAGTCACCGTGCTCACTCTCTTCCGCACATGCTCTTGCTCCACTCACTCGCTGTGCTCGCAAACACACTCGTGCGCGGCACTGTCTCCAGTGCAATGCGGAGGTCACCACTCTCAGTGATCGTGCCGAGGTACGCGAGTCGCGAGCCATTGTCGCGATCTGCCTCAAGCCATTTCGTGTGAAAGCCTGTTGGCAGTCGACAGCGAGCCGACACAGTCACGACAAGCGGGCGCAACCGTTCGTCAGTGACTAGGAGCTGGCTCCAACTTGTCTCCTGACGCCTACGATGTGTACCTGCATCCAGCTCGGGCATCTCTACGAGGAACTCGGGCACAGAGAGCGCAAAGTACGACTGCGGAATGAGCTCTGCGATCGCAACGGATGCGAGGTCGACGCTGAACCCCATCTCGCGCGCCAAGATCACCATCTTCCGAGCGACGTCAACGCCCTAGTATCCCACCAAAGCAATCGCAGCACATCCGAGTTGGCATTGCGAGTGAACGAGCTCGCTCACACAGGAGATCAAACACACTAGCAAGCGCGTGTTCGCACCGAGAGGTCATCGCGCGGATCGGGTTCAGTGATCCCGAGTGCATGTGCTCCACGCAGCGCAGCACTGAACGCGATACCTCTATGCTCGCGTGATACGATGTCGTGAGCGCCATTCCTCACACTTGCCTCCGTGTGTGATCGCACGCATACGCTCACACGCACCTGTTCATGGCAGCGAGGATGTAGCCGATCGTGCCGCTGAAGCTGCCTTGGACAGACAGGATGCGATCGCGCGACGCAACCATGCGCTTGAGCGTCGTGATCACAGGCAGTCCCGCGCCGACAGTCGCTTCGTACTGGACGAGTGGACTTCGATTCCCATCGCTACCGAGCACGATTGCATTGTACAGCTCGAATGGTGTCGCCGAGAGCGGGAGCTTGTTCGCCATGACGACTCCAAAACCGAGTTGTCTGGCGCGCACGAGCGCTGGCGCAGTCGTCTGCGACGATGTGCAGTCCACGACGATAAAGTGCTTGCACGCGCGCTGAGCGTGGAGCGCTTCAACGAGCTGCAGCAGAGGCGTCGCAGCGTATGTGACGCCTGATATAGCATCGCTCACGAGATCGCCACTGCTCGCTTTGTGTGCTAGCGCTGCGTGCACGTGGCGCCACTCGAGCGGCGAGCCGCAACCTCTGCTCGCAGTCGCGACGCCGTGCGAGTCTCCGATCGCGACGACTGCGAGCTGCGTGCCGAACGCGCGCTCGACGAGTGCAAGCACGTTGCATCCGACTGCGCCGGCGCCAACGAGCACGAGCCCGGCTTCCTGCTGTTGCTGCTGAGGTGGCGGTGGCATCGGCCTCTGTTCCTCGGTGTTCACCGTTGCCGCCACGTTTTGATTGGCAAAGCCGAGACTCGCAACAGAGACTTTCGGTCGTTTGCTTTTGCACTAGCAAGTGGCTCGACGGATTCGAAGCGATAAAAGATCGAAGCTTTTCGCACGAAAGATCGCGGAGCTGCTGGTGCGCAGCACAACACGCAGGCGAATGGCTCGGTGCTTGCCACTCGCTCGCTCACGCGAGCCTCGCTCACGCGAGCCTCGCTCCCTCACTCTCGCCCACTCTCGCATTCGTCGCCTCGCCATCGCCAGTGCTGGTCTCCTCGCTCACACGCATCACAACCGCGCACCTTCGTCACCAGCACCAGCACCAGCAGTAGCATGTGGAAACAAGTCCGACGCTCGCTGCTCCTCGGTGCACTCCTCGTTGCTGCTGCTGCGCGAGCTCAGAACGCTGCAAGCGGCAGTGCCTCGGACGTGCTCGTCACGTTGCCGATCAACGTCGACGGCTCTCTCCGGGACTTGCAGCTCCTGCGTGGCGAGAGCGTCGAAGCCGCTGCGACGTCGTTTGTGCGCACGAACGGTCTCATGACCCAAGACGACAACCGCGTGCGCGAAGTGATCGACCAGCTCTCGGGGCTCTTGAAAGGCAAGATGGCCGAGATCCAAGCGAGCGCACCGCCCGCTCAGACGGCCGCTCCGCCGGCTGTGCAGCTGTCGTTCCCAATCAAAATCGACAGCTACGCTGGCGAAGTGCGCAAGCACGAAGGCGAGAGCGTCGACGCCGCAGTCGAGCGCTTTCTCTATGAAACAGGCTTCACGATGGACGTCATGCGCGAGCTCTATCCGCAGATCGTCGCAGTCGTGAACGAAAAGATGGCCGAGCTCCAGCTCGCGCGCAAGGAGCTCTTTGCATTCGAGCTCACGATCGACAGCACGCCGGCCGTTGTGCGCCACTTTGACGGCGGGAGTCCGACAGAAGAAGCCATTGCAACGCTTCGCTCGATCGGGATCACGAACGGCGAGCTCATGGATCGTCTCGTGCCGCAGATTGCGAACGAGATCACGCGGCAGATCGACGCGCGCGCGCCGCAGCCAGCCGCAGCTGCAGCAGCAGTCGCGCCAGAGCCGCAACGCGCAGCACCGCGCGAACTCTTCTCGGTTCCGCTCACGATGAACGACCAGGCGGTCGTGCTTGTGCACACAGAAGGCATGACGACGCGCGAGTCGGCGCTGCGGTTCCTCAACGACAACGGCGTGACCGACCCCGCAGCCATCAGCTCGTACTTGCCGCAGCTCATGGAGATCCTCGACACGCGCATGAGCGAGTACATTCGCGACGAAGCCGCTGCAGCTGCAGCTGCTGCACCAGCGCCAGCACCAGTGCGCACGCCTTTGGTCTCGTTTGTCGTGAACCTCGGAGAGAACCGCTCTGCGAGCCTCGAGTACTTTGACGGCGACAGCATCGAGCGCACGGTCGAGCTGTTCCTCCAGAGCGTCGGACTCGCTGATTCGCCGACCTTTGCTGCCGCAGTCGTCCAGCTCACAGACATGCTCGGCCAGCGCGTCGCCGCTGCACACCAAGACAACGTGGAGCTGCGTCGACAGCAGCAGCAAGCGCAAGCCCAAGCCCAAGCCCAAGCCCAAGCTGAAGAACAGGAGCGCCAGCGCCAGCGCGAAGTCGATGCGCAAACTGCAGCGACGGGACCTGCGCCGCGCCTCGCAGTGCCTGTCACGCTCAGCGGCATTGTCTACACGCTCGAGTACTTTGACGGCCAGGAGGTCGGGCACGTCGCGAATACGTTCTGCGTCGAGAAGCACGAGCTCGTGCGCGCAGAGCTCGGCATTGACTTTGACGGGAACCAGCTCCAGGAGTGCAAGGTCGTGCTCGAGCGCACGCTCACCGACCTCTTGGTGCAGCAGCAGCCGTCAGCGGCATCGACTGCTGCTCAAGACACGCAAGCAGCGACGAATGGCGCTGTCGCACGCGGTGACTTGCTCTTTACACTCGACATTGACGACGGTGAGGGCGGGAGCTACCAGCTCCCGTTCTACCGCAACGACAACGTCGAGACGACTGCGAGTGCGTTCTGCAAGCGGCATGGACTCGACATGTCGAACGTCCCAGCGCTCGTGCAAGGCATCCAAGCGCAGCTCGCACAGCGCTAGCCCCATGCACGTAAGCATCCGATGACACACAGCGTGTGCGAGGCTGCAGTGCGTCGCATGTTGAATGCTAGCTGGGCCCGCGTGTCGAGTGTCCATTATCAGTGGACACCTCTCGTCTCTGCACCGTACACTCCATAAAATACATGCAGTCCTCACTCCTCTTCTCACGTCGACTGGCTGCCCATCGTCGTCGTGCTGCTTCTGGACAGACTACGCGCTGCGTGGCGCCTCCGAGGCGCTTTCAATGGTCTCACTGCCGCGATCGTTGGTCTCGTCCTCGCTCATGTTCTCGAGCTCGTCATCATCGTCGTCGCCGTCGCTGAACGCAGCGTCAAACTCAACGGCGTTGTACGGCTCGACCCCGAGCAGGTTGTCGCTACCAAAGAGCATTCGATGGAGATACGTGTGAGCGAGCTCTTCTTCGGGCACGTCGCTGTCGTCGCTGTCGTCACTGTCGTCATTGTCGTCGACAAAGTCGCTCGTGTTGCTGCCGTTCGACATGGCGTCGTCGCCATTGTCGTCGTCGCTCGACGCAACGTCCGAGTCGCTGATTGCGTACCACTGGAGCTGGTTCGCAAGGAGACTCGTCATGCCGCGGCACTCGTCAAAGAGCTCGTCTAGCAGTCGCAGACGCACATGTGTGTGAGTGGGTCCATGCCACAGCCAACCACCCACTCAGAACATACCAACAGCACTGTCGTAGCGGAATGGCTCTTGTCCGTAGTTGACGTGAATCGCGTTCGCAGAGTCGAGACCGACGACAGGGAACCACTCTTCGTGGTCGCACTCGATCCCTCGGTCGCCTGCTACAAGTACGTGAGAGAGAGAGAGAGAGAGAGAGCGAAAGCGAGGAGACACGTGCACGACCAGGCAGTCAGTCACCTTGGATGCCACCGAGCAGCACCTCCTACTGAAGCTGTCGTTGCCACGTACCGGGGATCAAGTCGCCGTTGTTCGTAAAGAGCACGAACGAGCGCTGGTCGCGCATGTTGCGCCGCACGCCGCAGCCAACAGTGTCGCCGACGTCAAACGACGGGCCGAACGGATGACCCTGTCCAGAACCATGGAACACGTGTCCGTCGTCGCCGTGGTAGCCGTACGACGCCGAGTTCCAACCTGGTTGCTTGCCAATAAGACGGAAGCGCTGCTCGCACAGTCCGATCGCAGTCATGTCGCTCCCGCGCACGCGGTGGCTCGCTGCAGCGCGCTCGCGCTTTGAGATCGTGATCTCAAAGTACCCGCTCGCAGTGACACCGACGCAGTACTTGTGCTTGTGCGGACTCGCGGCGCCACTGGCGGCAGCTGGGACGCGTACTTTGTACACTTGGACGTGGAACGTCGTTGGGAGCGGTGCGTTCGCGCGGACGCAGCGGTCGCCGCCGAGGAACCGACCTGCGAACGCAAAGTCGAGCGGCCGGGTCTTCATGCAGCGCCACCCAGGTCGCGGCTCAGCGTCTGGCGTGAGCGACACGATGCTGGTACATTTAGACACGAGCATCGCCATGCATACAGTCAGCTCCAGTGCTCACTCTCTCGCACAAGCCTCCAGACGCAGTGTACGTACGTGTGGTCGAGCCACGTGTCGCGACGGTAGTGCATCGTTGCGTCCGTGTCCGCGTAGGATGGTACAGGCGTCACAGCGTGCGCCAGCAGCTGGAACATGCGGCTCTCCGTGCACGTGCTGTCGGATGGATGAATGGATGGATGAGATGATTGATAGGCAGAGCCACAGTGATGTGAGGACGCGATCGACGCGTTGCGTCATGACATCGGGACTGACGCAACGCACCTCGGAAAGAGTTCGCGCAGACGCTCGTCGATCTCGATTGGCACGGACTGGCGCCGATGCGCCTTGCTTCCATCGCTGAGTGTGCTGTCGTCACAGCCGTTGGTGATGCTGCTGCTAGTGTCGTCGGTATGCTCGTCAACGTCGAGCGGGAAGTTGAGCATCGCCCAGCGGTAGCAGAAGAGCGCTTTCCAGAGCGGAAAGCGCGGCAAGATGTGCTGCGAGACAGTCTTGCTCGCGACCGCCGCGGCTTCGAGGTCGCGCGGCGCTGCGAACGCGAGCACGCGCGCGAACACGACGTCCGGCAGCTCGGTGAACGGCATGGATATGCTCAAGTCGGTTCTGAGAACCACCAAAACAGCATCGAGATCGGCATCACTTGGGTTCAGTATTCTACCACGCTTCAAAACAAATCCAGACTCTTGTACACATGACCTCGATTTCAGCAAGCTAGTGTCGATTCTAATTGTGCGCAAACCGAGCTGAGTATGCTCAAGCGAGCGCAAGTCCTCAAGCGATCTTGTGTTCATGCTTGACGAAGGACACAACGAAGCGACAGCTTGATGAACTCGAAGCATGGGCATTCAGATGCGTGTGACGTTGCAGTCGCTTGCTACTGCTCTGTTGCTTTCTCGCTGGCGACTTTGCGCAGCTGAGGTTGCTGCTGGAGCTGGAGCTCCATCTGCAGCCGTCCTATCTCGCGCTGCGAGTTCACGAGCTCGCCCATGAGGCGGTGGTTCTGGTTCGCGAGCATGCGCACTTGGTGCTGCAGCTCAATGAGCTCGCGCTCGCGCGGCTGGATGAGCGACGTGTCGGCGCGCGCAGCGTACCGAATCGACTTGAGCGCTGCGTTGACAGTGAACGCGAGGTCGTCTCGAATGCGAAGCTAGTGTGGGGGACGAGGATAGCGACGTCGCGCGTCAGCCGACAGAACAAGCTAGAGCGAGACGGTAGCTAATCACATGGCGCATCGAGATCGTTCGTACCTGCTTGTGACGGTCGATCTGCGCTGGGAGCGGGTGGTAGCGGTCCGACGATGCTGAGATGCTCACGACGATCTGACGGGCAGCAGAAGAATGAGAACAGAGAGGTCATGACTCGAGACGCCGAATGCATCGTCAGACACGCACGCCTACCTCGGCGCTGATGCCAGCGTCTTCGAACGAGTTCCACACCATCTGCGCGAGCTGCAAACACAACCAGTGGCAAGCACACACACACACACATCTGTTAGGTCCTCTGCGACGACGAGGGCACAAGCGCATGAGTGCAATCGCAACAGCAGGACGCACGCGTCGCTTCTTCTTTCGCGACGTCGCTGGGATCTTGAACTGCTCGTAGAACGAGAGACGCATCGCAGCGCTCGTCTGGCGCTTCAGCGCTTCGTAGATCTGCACACGTTCCTCTTCGACACGCACAACCGCCTAGTGCAGTCGCCAGTCAGACAGTCGATCCGCATGAACATCGCGACACAAGCACGTGACGCTGCAGCAGCGCCCATCGACGTACAATGTCGGTGATGCTCTTCTGGTCCGCGCGCTTAGGCTTGGGTGAGAGCATGGTCTTGAGCGCAGACAGCGTCGCGCGTCGCACGACACTTTGCTTCCGGGTCACTTCAGTTGAGTACTCGTACGCGTCCTGCGCTGCGTGCGAGTCGCGAAAGTACGCCTGCAGTCGGCGCTCTTCCTCCATGTAGATCTACAACGTCCAGCACATGTATCATTAGCGCTGCTAGTGTCCACGTCAAGTGGACATATCCGCAGCAGTAGCAGACTGCGTACACCGAGGTTGAAAAAGTCTGGGCGATCGAACGTGAGCCAGAACTTGGACCGATGGAGCAGCGGGACGTCGCACTTCTCCCAGAGCGCAAAGATGCGCTGGCGCGAGCTCTCAAACAGCTCGTGCTTCCATCTGCAAGGCGAGTCGCAACGCACGTGATGATTCGTTCATCAGGTAATCACTCAGCGCTCGCTCAACCAAAAGAAGCACCATCGCGCGGCTTCGAGGACGCACCGCATGGTCTGCTTGCGCGAGAGGAAGCCGCGGACGCGACTCTGTACGCGCACGATCTGGTGCTTGAGGTTCTTGTAGCTCTTCTTGTAAAAGCTGCTGCGCCACTGCGCTTGGAGGCGTCGGAAGCCGCGCACTGCGCGTCGGTACTGACTGTGCTGAACGAAGCCTCGCGCATGGAACTGCGGCGTGGAGGGTATCGGGAATGAGCACGAGTGAACACCACGACATGAGTAAGCTGGACGCAAGCTACAAGACGCGCAAGATCGTATGCATACCTGAATGACACGCAGCGCAGCGCACTTGCGCGCGTACGACTGCCGTGTTGCAAACATGCGGAACGTCTTCTGGAGCATGACCGCGCCGTGACGGAGCGCCAAGAACGCTTTTCGGTCTGCTCGTGCCTGCATGTTGGCCCAGACACACACACAGTAGACAACAGCGATGAGATCCCACAGCTGGCTGGCGCACTTGCTTTCTCGTGCTCGTACCAAGATCCGCGCTTTGACGTGGCGCTGGATCGTCACAGCCGCGTGCTTGCTCCGCACGAACTGCTTCTGTGCGCTGTACATGCGATAGCGCGCTTGCAACTGCACACGCAGACAACAGGAACGTGTGAAGCTCTGATAGCTGGCTGCCCTGTCATCTCAACAGTCAAACAAACGAGCGAGACGTACGTGGATGATCAGACGGCGCGTCGCTTCCCAGCTCGAGCTACTTCCTTTGATGCACCTACAGAGCTCGACAGACACACCAGAGCAGCCACGCGAGTCAATCGAGCGAACATGTGAGCCCGTGTGTGTCTGCGAGCTGCTGCTCTTGTGATACGATGCGTCCAACGCACTTGCTCATGGTGAAGATGCGCTGATGAAAGTCGACTTGCGAGACGTTGCGCTGCTGCTCGCGCGACGAGTAGAGCTCACGTGGCTTGCGCACATTCCCAAAGAGCGATCTGCCAGCGCACGTAGCACGCAAGTTCATCCATCTGTCAGTCTGCCGCTCTTGCCATGCACACTCTTTGAGAGACGCTCGCCCCAACGTACTTCTTCAGTCGTGGGAACGCTTTGTACTGCCAGTAGCACCACCACCAACGAGACACCATCATGTCAGTCGCACAGCCATAGAGCGGCCTCTCGTTGTCAAGCAGCGTCGCGGGCGTACGTTGTAGACCGTGCCGTCGTCTGGGAGCCCAATGTTCGACGGCGCAGGCGCAATGAACGTCTCTTGGATGCCGTCGGTGCGGTCGTCGAGGAAGCTCACGTCGTACTTCTTCTTTCCGATCGAGAGCGACCGATTGAGCTTCTGGTTGATTGACTGGTCGAAGAACAGCACCTCCGGCAAGCGCGGACTGAACACGCGGTCTTCGACAAACCGATCAAACATCTGCGTCGCAAGGAGCTGCGTCATGAACGCCCGCGACACCGCGTCGTGGTTCTCGCGCACGAACGCGTCCGTGTCAAAGAGCGACTCGTTCCCGTTCTTGCCGTCGCGTGGCGACGTGTTCTAGCGAGCGAGCGCGGCGTGCACGACCACGGAAGCAGCCGTCCGAGGACGTCTGAGAGTGAGCGATGTAGCTTTGAAGGTCTGGCGCCACCTCTTGAAGCAAGTGACATATGCATGGCTCGTGCAACGTACCAAGTAGAGTGCGTACTTCTTCAAGAGCGTGACGAAGAACCGGAGGAACGCTTTGCGAATGCCCTCAGTCGAGAACCCGTCCGTCTCGTTGAATCGGCTCTCGGTCAAACCGCAGGCGCCGTCAAACGCAACAGACGGCGCAAACGACCCAAAACCTGACGGCGAGGACTGGAGCCCGGCTTTGGCAGCGCGCGCAGACGCTGAGCTCGACGGCGACGGCGCTGAGCTCGCGTTGCTGTTGCGCCGTCCGCGCATGATCTTGCCCATCGAGTAGATCGATGAGAACGAGTCGGTGAGACTGACGTCCGAGACCGACTTGGCGAGCGGCACTGTCTGTCCTCGCTCAGTTCCAAAGCTCCCGAGTGGCTCGAGGTGCTCTTCGTTTGCAAACGCCTGGACAACAAGCGCGCATGCACATGTGTGAGTGTGCAGCAATGGACTGTCGCGAGCTCAGCCAGCGCTCTGGTGGTTCCTCGACACTGTGACGCCATCGTAGTACGCACCAAGTTGACTTTGTTGATCCCCGAGGCGTACGGATCAAAGATCTGAATCAACAGCAGCAACACGCATAGACGCAGTCGTGAGTGCCCGACACGATTCTCGCCACCCAGACACTCTACAACGAGCGCTGCTGCGTACGTTCGCATGCTCTGCGAGCTTGAGCCGGAGCTTGGCGCCTTCGCGCTCTGGCAGTTTTGGGATCGGAATCGTCTTGCCCGAGTCGTCGACTGCTGGGATGACACTGCGCAGTCGTCACAACGTGAGAGGGACTCGCGCGCAGCAGCAGGCAGACGCCTGAAGCAATGCCACACAGGCAATTGGCGAGTAGCGTTAGGACGTACCGGTTGTGGTCGAGGTCGACAAACACAACACCGCTCGTGCGTGCGACAGCGAGCTTGAGGCAGTCCGAGTGCGTGCCAACGAGAAATGGCACTGGCGCCTGCGGTCATAGCATGTGCAGACGAGAGCGAGCAGTCAAGCGGCTGCTAGCGAACGACGTGGAGGTTGGCGAACACAACAAGCGCGAGCGAGTGTCGTACGTCGATGACGTCGAGGAGCGATGCAGGGAGAACTGGGATGTACGCGCCTTGCCACGAGTACGGCAAGAGGAGCGCCAGGAGCGTCTCGGCAGCTGGCGTCAAGAGCGCAATGTGCTTGGAGCACAGCACGACCTGCGCTCACAGCCGCAACAGACGCAAGAATGTCAGCAAGCAGATCGCATCACTGTCAGCACGATCGCTATGTGATAGCCGCAGGACGTACCTTGCACTCGAGGATGACGCACGTGAATACGAGGAGGACGTTGTTGATGTCGAGCGCTTGGAAGAGTGGTCGGAACGAGAACTACCGACACAGTCGGTGCATGACGTCAGTCCCTCCATTCATTCGCTCGTGTTGGTAGCACGCGATGCAGGACAGAGCAATGCACAGATGTCCGCATGACATAGACAACGTACATCCACGAGTGGAAAGTCGTTCTTTGGTGGACGCGAGATGATGAGTGTCTTGTCTGGGAGCGTGAGCTGGACTTGGATCTGTCCAGGTGGCGGCAGCGGGATCTCGCTCACAAAGTTCGTAATGTACCGTTCGATCGGCATGGGCGACTGCGAGAGCGTCGCGCGATAGATCTGTAGGAGGTTCACATGAGTAGTCGCACACAAGCGAGTGTGAGTGCAGAGACGGTTCGAGCTGACAGAGTTCACGGTCCCTGCTGCTGTTGCTCTTCACATAGGCCGAATGTCACGCGCACGCTCGGTACCTGCTGGAGAAACTGGCGAAACGCAGAGAAGTATGGGTAGTGCGACGTCACGACGATGCACTTGGGGCAAAACACAGGTCCTGGTGCTTGCGCCATGTTCCCAGAGAGGTCTTGGACCCACTTGGGGAGCTCGCCGCTCTGATTGTCGTCGCCCGGTACTGCTGCAGCGGCAGTCGGTGCTACTGATGGGCTCGTGCGCTCTGTTGCATTCGTGCCTTGGCGGCGGCGAGAGTAGCCAACTGGGTGGCTGTTGTAGTGCGGCGCAAGGAGCGAAACGACTTCGAGCGGATGGAGCTCTTCGTAGAACCGGAGCGCACACGCGTAGATCTTGACGCCATTCACGTTCGTGAGCACGAACGAGAAGAACACTGGCGGCATGTAGCTCTGGCTCAGTGAAAAGCCCTCAGGGAAAGCAAACTGCGCGAGGTGCGACGGTAGCGGCGAGTCGGCGTGTGGCTCCGGGAACACGTCGATTGTCGTAGGGAAGAACTGGATGTCAGTTGGGCTCTTGCTCTTTTCGACTGCAGCACATGCACATGCGCATAGGACACAGCATCGGAACGAGTGTTAGTCACACGAGAGCAACGACTCATCGATCTCGCCGTCCTGTCAACAGCGCAGGCTGTCCGCATCGCACTGCAACGCACTGTTCTGGTTTGGCACGAGCGCGCCGCGACCGAGCACTGCAAAGTAGTTGAGGAACCGCTTGCTCACTTCGATGACCTGCGTCGCCTTGACGCCGTCCTGGTTCCCGTCCCGCACAGGTCGGTGCGCAGGCGAGCTCTCCTGGTTCGGTACGCGTGCAGGAGACGCTGCTGCAGACGTCGATGCCGGTGACTCTTCTGCGTTCTCCGGTGAGTCCTGTCCTTTCTCCTCCGTGCGCGCGAACGGCGCAGTGCTTCCGACGACAGTGATCGGCAACTTGGTGAACTGGAGCTCCTCGTACTTGGCTCGAATGCACCGCTCGCGCGTCGCAATGTCTGCTGTCGGCTGCAGCGCAAACGTCGGGTCGACGTGGATCCACTTGTCCAGGAACGCACCGTAGACCTCGTGCACGCGCTTGTTGCCGGCTTTCATCGCCACGACTTCGTCGTCGGACCACGAGTCGAGGTGCACGGACTTGACGCGCGAGAGCTGGACGCCGAGCTTGCGATGGCAGCCTGCGCAGTGGATGCACAGGAACGCCCCGACAGTCGTACTCGCCCAGATCGAGTCAGCTAGGCGCGCGCTGCAGTCTGCGCACGACTGGTTCTCTTGCGTGGACTGGAAAGTCTCGGTGAGCTTGCGCAGGTTCTGCTGCTGCGCTGCCGTTGCCACCAAGCCTGTGCCGCTCGCCGTGCGACTCGAGAAGAGCATCATCGTGATGCTCGTGTGGGTGGCGACTGGGTGCGTGACCGAGCGAGTTAGACGTCGGTTCGGTCCCGCGAAAAGCGCGTCGGTTGCGTCAGCACCTTTCAGTAAGGAACGACAACGCTGCGCGCAAGCAAGCCGAGGAGGCGTACGCGCAGAACAGGAGCGAGAACCCGCAGGCGCTCGTGCAAGTAAGGAACACGACCTCGCACACCCTTGATTTGTTGCATCACACTTGGTCTGTCGCTCACTCAACGAGACGCACTCGACCAATGTTGTCCTGCGAACTTCGCTCACTCGTCAAAGCAGTGCTCACGATCTGCTACGACGGTACTCACGGCACTTGCGTGGCGCTCAGAGCTGGACGAACAAGGTGTACAGGGCGAGGACAACCTGCGAGCACCAGTTGCGCCAGGTGGAGGATGTTGTGAGCAGCGTTGACGTCGCGATCCCACATCGTCTTGCACGAGCTGTTTGAACAGCGCAAGATGGGGTAGTAGTGGCGCTTCCGCTTGTCGTCGTTGGCGAACTTGTGGCCCTCCAGCTTACTGCCGCACCGCGAGCACCAACAGCTCGTGTTGTACTCGTCAATGTAGACGACGCGGCAGTGCTTCTCGAGCTCACGACGCCGCGCTTCATCGGCACGCGAGCATGTCCACGGGCGACGTGCTGCAAGCTCCAGTCGCCGAGACCGACGACGACGTTCTCGGTCTCGCGCGGGAGAATGCGCTTCACCACGTGGTTCAACGCCTCCGCACGCTGCGTGTACCCGAAGAACCGCCACTTGCGGAAGGACTTGCTCGCCTCGAA
Source organism: Globisporangium parvum (assembly GCA_023333885.1). Lineage (NCBI taxonomy): Eukaryota > Oomycota > Peronosporomycetes > Pythiales > Pythiaceae > Globisporangium > Globisporangium parvum. The sequence goes on from JAASFT010000010.1 coordinate 34,274, forward strand.
CGCCAGCAGTAGCTCGTTCATGATCGGGACCGCGAGTCGCAGTCGCTTTTCGTACGTGCTCGCGCTCGCTGTCTTGAACAAAGGCAAACCAGAGAGTAGGGTGGTGTAGTGCGTGTAGCGCTTGCGCAGATGTGCATGCCAACGGTTGACTTTCTAGCTGCTCGAGAGGTGGCGGTACTCAGGACCGCTGATTGCCGTGGCTGTTGCATGCCGCACTCGAGCTCGCCGACCAGGATGGGCTTCGTCGAGCAAACGCTGTCGCTGCACGCGCGAAGGCAGCACATGGAATATCCACTCGCCCTCGACTCGCGTCGTCGCTACTGCTCGCCTGCTCTGCCACCAAGCGCGTCCAGAGTCGTCGAGTCAGGACCAAGCGAGTCCACAAGCGTCTGTTCAAGCCACTGTCGCGGCGCAAGTGCTGAAGATGGCGTCGCCTGCGCATCGAGCAGTCAAGCTTCCTTCCTGTAAACCTCGGCGATGTGTTCGCAAGCCGCGCGCTGGCTACCACAGCTATCACGAAGGCGAATTGGCTCTTGGTAGATCCGACATCATGCACTAGCATGTACGTACGCCTCTGAGAAGCAGAAGCGCGAGCGAAGGCTCACTACTTGCTTGCTAGCGCTCAGCTGGCGAGTGTTAGCGAAGTGTTTGAGAGAGCTTGCTCACGAACCAAGTGATTGATTGCCTCGCTTTTATCTCTACTGCAACCACAGCAGTGGAGGAAACAAATGCAGCAGCGGGTATTTGTTGCACCTTGTCTCGATATATCACTTCTTTGATCCTAAATAGTAGCATTCGAACCTGCATGAGCGCATCTAGTCTATCGGCGACTGCAGGTGAATATCAGCTTGCGTTTTGTATGCGCTCTCTCGCCGCCAGTGAAAGCAATTGGTTGGCTCTGGCAGCGCTTTTGCGAAGGCGACCGATTCCCTGCAAGCGAGCCACAGTACGGAACTGCACCAAAAAAAGCAAAATGGGCATGTACGTTGCCTCTCTGTGCAGCCTCTGTGCGTGCATGCGGTGGCAGCGGCACCGCTCGAGGTCATGGTCGCGGTCGAGGTCGAGGTCGAGGTCGAGGTCGTGAACGCGGTCGCGAACGCCCGATCAAGCAGTTGCAGCGTCGCGACAGAGCGGCGTCGAGTGCCAGTGCGGTCGTGCCGCACCACTTGGAAGCAGCTCGAGTACACTCGCGTCGCTTCTTGCTAGATGCGCTCGACAGTCAGCAGCAGCAGCAACAGCAGTACCAGCAGCGACAGATGTAGCACCGAAGCGACTGTCTGCGCGGTTGCTCGCGTCCTGCCAGCTACACTGCTCGACCAGCATCCATGTCGACTCGTTGGTGCACCGACCAGCCAGAGCCACAACAGTCGCGCGAGTGGATGGTGACGACAGAGGGCACACGCTATCAGCAGCAGCAGCAGTAGCTCAACGAGCTGTACAGCGCTGGACCATCTGCGAACACAGTGCATCGCGTGATTGGCGAGCCAGCATAGGAACAGCGCTGCGATAGCAGCTCAATTCGACTGGCTGACCGCGACCACGACCGTGACTGTGACCATCAGCACTGACCGCCTGCCGCCATCGTCGCTCATGCAGACGCTTTCAGGACGTTGTGATGGACTGACTCGTGTGCGTCGTGCCGCCTGCATCAACAGTGTCAAGAGCGGAAAGGTTGTTGTGATGTTGAACGGTCGCTTCGCTGGCCGCAAGGCCATCGTCGTGCGCGCGTTCGACGAGGGCCACGGCGACCGCAAGTTCTCCCACGCCATCGGTACGTCTCTCTCTCTCTTTCTCTCCACAGCTCATGTAGTCACGCATTCCTAGTCGCTGCCACTGCTCGTGTCCACTGAGCTGACGCGATATGTGCCATACCGTCTGCAGTCGCCGGTATCGACCGCTACCCGCGCAAGGTGACGCGCGCCATGGGCAAGAACAAGCTCAAGAAGCGCTCGAAGGTCAAGCCGTTCGTCAAGTACGTCAACTACAACCACATCATGCCGACGCGTTACGTGGCGGACATTGACCTGAAGAAGGTCCTTGACGACGACGTGCTCGCGAACCCGGAGTCGCGCGTCGAGTCGCGCAAGACGATCAAGAAGGTGTTCGAGGAGCGCTACCTGAACCAGGCGGCGTGCAAGTCGGAGAAGAAGGCTGCGGGTGTGAGCTTCTTCTTCAAGAAGCTCCGCTTCTAAGCGCGCATCAGTCGCGACTGCTGTTGATCGTTGTGACCGCACGACGTGATAAGAATGCAGCTGCTGCCAGTTCCGTTCCGCTGCTCTGGGCTACGCACACACTTAGCTTTTCGCTCCACCGCGCTCAGTCTTGTTGGTTCCCGATGCTCATGCTTCCGTCGGTCGCATTTGCACCCATTGTCCTGCGTCGTGTCGTGCTGCTGTGTCCACTTGCGACTTGCTGTCGATCGCACCAACGTCAGCATCACTCAAGGAGCTCCTCTCTCGAGACGTTGCTACCAGCGGCGCTGCCGCTTGCGTCTCGCGGCACGGCGGGCCGCTGACTCAGGCTCGTCATCCATGACCTGGATGCGGTTGCGGTCGAGCGAAATGCGCTCAAATGCGCTGAGCTGACCGCTCAGTGCAAGTGCTCGCGCACTCGCGCTGTGCTGCGATCGTAGTGCGCGCGAGATCGAGCGGCACGAGTCGAGTCGAATGATCCGCAAGCGCACGCACGCTGCTTCGAGTGCGTGGATGCTCATGTCACTCACGCTCGTGCCCTGTTCGCATTCCATGGTTCCGATGAGAGTTCAGACATCACAGTCTGTACGAATGAATGGCGGACGGATGGACGCACTTTCAAGTCGATCAACTCGAGGTTGACGCATCCGTCAGCAGCTGCAAGCGCCAGGATACCGTCGTCAGTGATCGATCGACAGTCCTGTTCGTACAGCAGCAGCAGAAGCGCAGATGTCATGACCACAACCATGATCGATCGATCCATGGAGGCACTGGGATCACACACGGCACACAAACCTGGAGCGAGAGGTACTTCAAGTGTGGCGCAACGCGTGCGATCGCATTGAGCCCATCGTCGTTGATCGATGTGCGGTCGAGCAGCAGCACGTGGAGTCGCGGCAGCACCGGTGCGTCCTGCTCCAAGGCACCACCACCACCACTCCACGAGTCAGTCACCCCACTCTCTCTCTCTCTCTCCAATGAAGCGCTGGACAAGTGCGCTACCGGGAACGACGCGATGCCAGCGCAGAACGAGAAGTCGAGCCAGCTGAGCGAGTCCCAGAACGCCTCCATGAGGCGCTGGAGGTCGTGCATCCGGACTTGGCGGCAGTGGCTGCACACAGTCATCACACCACATCCATCCATCCATTCATCCATGCATCCATGCATCCATGCATCACACAGTCAGCATCCGCACAGACTTGAGCCATCTTGCACCACTAGCACCACCACTCGGTGTCGCTCGCACCTCATGGTCAGCTCCGACAGCGCGCCAACAGTTGCAGCGAGATGGGGCAGGATCTGCGAGTCCAGGGCGGCCGCACCTGGAGCACACCCGTCCACACATGCCAGTCTCAGGGCTGGAAGACTGCGAGAGAGCAGTCACGAACAAGACGACATACCTGTGAGGACGAGCTTTGTGAGGTTGCGACTGCACATGTCGATGAGAGCGCACGCGGCGGTGTTGGTCAAGAAGATGCAGGCGTTCAGGCGCACTTTGCGCAGTGCCACTGGCGCAACGTTGCGGACCCATGTACCGAGCTGCATCGCTTGGCAGTCGAGGAGCTCGAAGCTCTGCGCCATGGCACGCACATCAAGACAGTCACATACATCGAGACAAATAGATGATGTTAGGACGGACCGACAGCGCCTCGCATCCGACGCACTCGATGCGCCGCTCCTGCTCCTGCTACTGTGATGAAGACCCAGACCCACTTCGAGATGACTGCACTCGGTGAGCAGCTGGACGATGTGCTTCCTCTGCATCCTAGTGGCAGTGGCACGACACCAAAGCAGGTCCACGAGACAGTCAGAGTCGCTTTGGAACCACACACGCGTACCCAGACACTCCAAGCCGTCGACGGCGCACCTGTGCGCGTGAAAGCTCTCGAGGTTCGTCTGCGCGATTACACTCTGGGCCACGGCGTCGTCGATGCATACGTCTGGCAGCACGAGTCGTCGCAGTTGCCCACGTGCGCGCTGCAGCATCCTGACGACGTCCTTCTTCTCGACGGACCGGGGCGAGATCTTGTCAAAGTCCAGCTCTTCAACTGCGACGTCGTGGAGACTCATGATGCGCCAGCGCTTGCACACTGCTTCGGCTTTGAGTCGACCAGGCAGCACAGGCAAGAAGCTCAGCATGTGGCGCTCACCGATCTCACACAGCTGCAGCGTCCCGCCTCCGACACGAGTTGCAAGCTCTTGATGACTTTGGTTGGCCGTGCGCTTCGTGTCGCGTGGTGTGCGGCTGCGCAGTCTGTCCCTCGTATAGTCTTGCGCAGGCTTGACGGCAGCTTCGTCGGTGCTAGTGCGCCTCGGCTCTCGAGCTGCCCGTCGTGGTCGCTTTGCTTGGGTCGGCGCTGCATCTGTGCTGCGGCTCGAACGAGCTCGTTTCGGTGCAGTCGAGCGCCTGCGAGGCGGGGAATTGGTTGCAGTAGCTGAGATGGCGCTCGTGGCTGGCTCTGCCTCCGCCGTAGCTGTCGCTCCCTTTGTCGCTGCTCTCGTTCGCATTGTTGTCAACGGCGAGTGCAAACCTACGGACTACCTCTCCCGTGTGAGCAGCTTCGTGCCGAAGTTCTTCGGCTCCGAGCTCACGATCTCAGTGTGGTTGCTATCACGGCACTTGCGTGGCGCTCAGCGCTGGACGAGCAAGGTGTGCAGGGCGAGGATGACCTGCGAGCACAAGTTGCGTCAGGTGGAGGATGTTGTGTTGCGTGAGGGTCCACTAAAAAGAGCTGCCGCACAAGCAGACTTTGTGTGGCACAGTGTACCATTATGTAGCCATCTCCAAACCAAAGACTTGCCAAGTCGAGTGAACGCGCCTTTGACTATCGCAGTCGCAGCTCGCTCGCTCTGGCACAGCCACGACTGCTCTCGCACCATCTCGATTCCTACGCATTGCTAGCGCTCGTCGTGGATCGCGAGAAGCCTCGTCGCGAGATCAACAGAACTCGCTTTGCACTCGAATGCAGAAGACATTCCACAGCGACACTGCAGCGTCGCAACATTGTGCACGAGCGCAGGAGCTCGTTCAAGATTCTGTCGGAGTCTCAAGCGTGTCGTAGTGCGCACGCTTTCGGATTTGCTTGTCAGCAGATCTCGACGCTGTCTCTGCGGTTGCGTGCGTGCGTGCGTTGCATGTACGCGTTGATGCGTGTCGAGCTAATCAGTAAGGTTTGCATGTGTTGCTGAGCGTGCGTGCTGTCGCTGTTGCACCAGCCATTCGTTCGTTCGCACAGTTGGCGCGTTGATGGCAATGTGCACGAACGACGTCTTGTTCAGGATCGCGCGTTGGCGATCTCAAGTGAGCAGTTGCTGCCTTGGAGCGATCGACTGGCATACAGAGCATCGAGATGTGGCGTCTCGCCTCACCGCCGCACACATATCCAAGAGACACCCACACAGTGCCTGCTCACACGAAGCGAGAGCGTCTCGCTTCTCGTCCTGTGGCCCTGTCGGTATGAACGCTTTGCTGTGATCGCGTACGTCAGGCGCAGCGGACCCACATGGCGTCAACGAGGCGTAGTTCAGCGCCAGCAGCAGGTTTGCCGCAAGAGGCTGTGGCCATCACGGCTCGGCAAACAGCAAACGTGATAGTGAAATAACTTGAAATGCACTCGCCAAGAGCGGAGCTGTATGATCCGGATGTCAGCTTACCTGCCAGCTGGTGCTGCGGACTGCGCATCAAACAGATGCGCCTCTACCTTCCTCTTCCTCCTTGTACTCGCGCCGCCCAGCCGATCGATCGATCGATCGGTGATGTGGAGCGCACGACCAAGCGCCAGTTCAGCTGTCGCTGCGACCTCGGTCTCATCGTCGGCTGCGCTCGCTGCACTCCGCCACCACTGACCGATCGCTTCAGTCAACGACGAGCTCCTTGACGCTGCGGCTGCCTCGAGATCGCTGCCTCCGGCCAGACAGACGCACACCATCAACGACATACAGCAGGAGCGCTCGAGCCATGACCGCGTACAACACGGCGCCGGCTGCGCACAGCAGCAGCATCGACATCTCGCCGATGGGCGAGATGAAGTCGCCAGCGGACGACGGCAAGTTCTTCACGCTCAGCGCTGGCGGCAAGCAGTCTGCGATCGCAGCGCCGTTCGTCTACGGCACACCCATGGGCAAGAACTACAAGCGCTGGCCGTTCGTCGTCGTCGCGTGTTGCGCCGTGGTCGTGCTCTTTGGCATCATCTTCCACCAGCTCCCCGAGTACCGCATCCACTTTCGCTACACGATGTACGAGCTCTTTGGCGCGACCGTCGAAGACGACGCGTGGGTCGGCGGCCACCGCGAAGTCGTCGACTTTGTCGTGCTCTACGCCCTCATTGGCTTGCCGACCATGTTTGGCGGACTCGCACTCGCGCTCGGCGACGCGCTCCCGCCTGTCCCGATCGGTTGGCACCGCACGCTCATGCGCTTCCTCAAGCGCAAGATCCTGCTCGCCGGCATGAACATCTCGTACGCCGAGAGCATGTTCACGCTCCTCTTCCTCGGTCTCAACGCCATTTGGTTCGCTGCGATCTTCTCGCGCAAGTTCACAGAGCTCGAAGAGTCTGGCGCCGCCGACGCGTCGACGACGTTCACGACGGTCGGCTTGGTCTTTGGCTTCAACGCCGTGCTGTGCTTCTCGCTCCTCGTCCTCCCAGCGACGCGCAACTGCTTCTGGATGCTCTCCATGGGCATTGACTACTCGCACGCGATCAAGTACCATCGCTGGGTCGGCATGTTCACGATCCTCTGCGTCGTGCTTCACGCCGTGCCGTACTACTACGTCTGGCTCAAAGAAGGCATCTTTGTCAAGACGTCGCTCCCGTGCTTTGACTGCGACTACGGCGAAGAAGGGCGGAAGCGGTTCCAGAACTTCACTGGCCAAGTCGCGATGCTCTGCTGCCTCATCATCGGCATCACGTCGCTCCACCCCGTGCGCCGGCGCTTCTACGACCTGTTCTACTACGCGCACCACCTCTTCGTGCTCGTGATCGTCGCAGTCGCACTGCACTTCTCATCGTTCGTGATCTGGATGTACCCGAGCGTGTGTCTGTACGTCATGCACCGGATCTTGGCGAACAGCCAGAGCCGCGTCGCGTGCGAAGTCGTCGACCTGGAAGCGATCCCAGGCGAGATCACGCGCCTCGTGTTCCGCCGCAGCCCGGGCAAAGCAGGGCACTACCACGCCGGGCAGTTTGTCTACTTGCGCATTCCGCTGCTCTCGCACACGCAGTGGCATCCGTTCAGCATCAGCTCGTCGCCGATCGAGTACGAAGACACGTTCACGGTGCACGTGAAAGCGATTGGGAACTGGACCAAGTCGCTCTTTGCCGTGGCGATCCAAGCGCGCGAAGAGCGCAAGATGCCGCTCATCTACGTCGACGGCTTCTACGGCCAGATGTCGGACGCGTTCCAGCACTACCCCGTGCTTGTGTTCATCGCGGGTGGCGTCGGCGCGACGCCAGTGATCAGCATCATGGGCAAAGTCCTCGACTCGATGCGCAATGGCGACCCAAACATGGCGAACGCCCAGGTCTACTTCCACTGGACGTCGCGCGAGATTGGGATCTTCCACGAGTTCGAGCCGCTGCTCGATGCGATCGAAGCGTTTGACCCCGACCGCGTGCGGATCAAAGTCCGGCTGTGCTTCACTGGCGACCAGCACCTCGGCGGCGTGGACATTCCAAACGGCATTACGCTCAAGCCAATGGACGACATGAGCATGGTCCCGACGCGGCCGTTCTTCCAGACGTCGCGGTCGATCCCGCGGCAGATGCTGCTGTTCTTCGTGACGTTCACTGCGAGCTTCTTTGCGCTCTACTTCATCCGCCTTGGGTACCCGATCCTCGGCCCTGACCGCGTGAACCAGAACGTCTGGCCGCTCCAGCGCTTCATGGAGCTCGTGATCATGATCGCAGGCGCAAGTCTTGGCTGGATCGTTGCCATCTCGGAGCCAAAGCCGCGGTCCATGAGCCGCATTGACAAGTCGCGCATGGGACCGATCGCCGGTGGTGGTCGCAACCACAGTCCTACGCGCGACCGCGGCTCGAACTACTCGCACACACTGTCGTTCGACGGCCAAGAGGTGCAGTTCAAGCACCCCGTGAGTCGCGCTCGGCTGAACGTGAAAGAGCTCATGAACGACGTCGTGAAGGAGCAGTCGCACAACTTTGCGATCGGCACGACCGGCATCGGTACGTGGGTCTCGGGTCCCATGGGGCTCATCCACGCCGTCGAGAGCGAAGCGAAGACGTTTGCTGGGATCTTTGATGTGCACTATGAAGAGTTTGAGCTGTAGAAGAGCGAGGGCGAGCGAGCGAGCGAGCGAGAGAGAGAGAGAGAGAGAGAGTGAGAGACTAGAGTGTGCCGTGTCTGTCCTAGTATGAATGAGCCGTATTGATCGTATGAACCTTTGCCTCGCTTCGTCTTGAGTTGAGTCGCACTGTCGACGCCGAGAGCAACATTGCGAGCCGCGTGGCTCAACGCACGTGCGTCCAAGTCCGCGGCGTCAATCTGGTGAGTGGAGCAAGTCAAAAGGGACCGCGTTCGCTTAGGCAGAAGGCGCTCAAGAGTATGAAGAGCTCATCCGATCCCAGCGAGATCAAGAACTGCACCGTTCAGCAGCAGCAGCTAGCAGGACGATGGACGAGAGACGCAGCAGACAAGGAGACTAGATGAACCGAGTGAGACGCCCAAGCGCCGGAAAGTAACTCGTCATTACTCCTCTTCGTATTCCTCGCTTACCACGCGTCGACGCACTTAGACGCGGCTCGGGTAGAGCATGACGCGCACGCCCGAGCTGATCGCCTCAGCCGGGAGGTTCTTGGCGAACTTGGCGCGCACGAGGCCGTTGTTGCCGTGCGCACGCATCACCTTGCCCCAGATCACGCGGAACTTGGAGTTGTTCTTCAGGTTCTTGCCCTTGTAGATGTACGCGATCTTCTTACCGAGGTAGAAGTCCACGTCCTTCTTGTCCTGGAGACCCTGGATCTTGATGAGCGACGTGTGCGAGTACTGGTTACGAAGACCTCTGTTCAAACAAAGCGAGATCGAGTCAGCACAAGCGCAGAGAGTGAGTGAGTGAGTCGATGGCCCAAGGACTCATACGACGACCGCAGCAGCACGAGACGCACGGACGCACCTCTTGTAGCCGACGAAGACACCCTTCACGTAGAGGCGAGTTGGCTGACCAGCGGAGGCGACCATTTTGGATATGTTCTACGAGAGAGACACACGCAGACAGACAGCCATGTCAGTTCCTGTAGGTCACGGCGTTGATGGCGCGGCTGTTGATTGCGCCTCGTGTGCGCCGCTCGCTCGGTCTCATTGCCAGTCGGGCTGCCAATGCCGTTGCATGTGCCTGCACAGCTCGCTGCCGACTGTGCGCACGGACGAGGAGCAGGAGGAGAGAGGAGAAGGCGACGGGGCTGGAGTGCGAGGCTGTCTGCTGCGTCGATGTCACTCGCAGTGCGTTCTCGGAGCTAGAGGGCTGACGCGCCACGGCACTCGTTCACGACTGCATCTGCTGGCACACGTCATTCGTGTCGCTGCACTCGCTGCAAAGTGAGCTGCTGCCGTTGCTGTTGCATTGACGGACACTGCAGAGGCCGATACCGCTGGTCCTGTGTAGCGCTCGCGTCCACTGCGCGCACTGTCACTTGATCCATCGCTTGCGCTCTCTCTCTCTCTCCACTCTCTTGAGCACGTGCGCACATCAGACAGGAGATGCTCGAGCATCGACTGTGTCGGACGCGCTGAGACGCGAAGCCGACCGAAGCGCCGAGACCAAGCGATCGCTCGCACACGCAACGAGGCGCAACGCCAGCGAGGAGCATACCGCAGCGACGCGCGCACATGCACGTACCAGTCGGTTGAATAGAACGAGCGAGGTACTGACGGTTCTGGCGGCGTCGAGCAGCAGATTTCGCTTGGCGCACATGCATCGAATCGATTGGCGGGCACGACGACACCCGTGCCTGTAAGACGTGATACTCTGCTGGGTTTGTATGGCCTGCAGCTGTTTATACTTACGCGTTTTGCTGGAGCGTATTTACGGTCGGACACTACCTCTAGCAGTAGATGCACTGCGAAAATGCGAGATGAGACTGCGATATTGATGCATGCAGGGACACTCGAGCATACAAACATCAAGTAAATGCGTGTTGCGTGGCGCACATAGCAATTGCACATATCCTTGTTGAGCAATAAAACTAGGCGTAGACACAACTTTCGGCACCAACGAACTCGAATCGGCACAGCTCCTCGACGCCGATGGATGCACCACATGCGTTCCAGCAGCAGGAGCAGCTCGTGCGTTGATGCATCCTTCTCTCAAACAGCCACACAGCATGCGTTCAACGCACCATGCACGTCTCTATTGCGGATGCGCGCGACGCAGTCCACTCGACAGACTGTCCTTCACTGCGCAATGCGTCGCACACCTCACTCTCTACTGCGCACTGCCCGACACAGCTGTGAGCTTCTTGAAAAACGCCGGTGCGAGCTCAAGGAGCCACTCTTTCTCAATGATCACGACCGAGCGAATGTAGTGCTTGCTCGTGAACACGAGCTCGTTGAACACGACCCACTTTGGCGGCGGGTTCCGCATGAACAGCGACGACGACGGGTGCACTTTCACGATCTCGGACCGGCCGCACATGGTCTTGAACGCAGTCTTGGCGCCGCCAGTCGCCCCACCGCCGTCTGCGAGCGACCGCATCGCAGTGTTCAAGAAGAAGCCCGCGACAATGCTCTTGCGCAGCGGGTCAATGTCCGGGAAGCTCGAGGCAATCGGGAGTCCAAGGCGCTCGAGGTACCCGCGCAGCTGTGCGCGGACGCTCTCAACGCGCTGCATCGCGCGGTGGTTGATAAAGTGGTCGTGGCACCACTTGCTCCGCTGCTTCGCGTTGCTCTGGACGTAGCTCTTGAAGATGTTGAGGAGCGTGATCTGGTCGCCTTCGTACGCTTGGAACTTCGCACGCGACTGCGCGGCTTGCGCTTTCTTGTCGCGCGGCGAGTAGAAGATCGACTCGACTGAGAGCATCGCGACGACACTCAGCGCCTCTTCTGCGCATCCGAGCTCCGTGGCTTTGAGCAGCATGACTGCGTACATGGGCTCGACAGGAAGCCCTGCCATCTGCCGACCGCGCTCCGTGAGCTTCCCCGTGCTGTCGAAGGCACCGAGCGCATAGAGCTTCTCCATCGCCTTCACGAGCGACGCAGTCTTGGGCTTTTCAATGAAGTCGAAGCCGAGGATGTCGTCAATGCCCATGGTCTTGAGCTGCAGCACGACGACTTCGAGGCTCACGCGCTGGATGTCCGGCACTGCGCGCTCCAGGAGCTGCTCGAACGTCTCTTCTGGAAAGAGTCGGTAGCACACACCAGGGGCTTCGCGACCTGCTCGCCCAGTGCGCTGCCACGCCTGGGCTTTCGACACTGGCTCCGTCAAGAGCATCTCCATGCCGCTCTGCGCCACGAACGACCGCTGCTTGACGAGACCCGTGTCAACGACGAAGCGAATGCCGTTGATCGTGATCGACGTCTCGGCGATGTTCGTCGCCAAGATGACTTTGCGCACGCCGGCTGGCGCTGGCGCGAACACTTGCATCTGCTGCTCGCGCGGCATGGCGGCAAAGATCGGACACACGAGGAGCTTCAGCGCCGTGGGCGGGAGCGTCCGCGCGTACTCGTCCAAGAGCGTCTCGAGCGTCTCAATGTCCTCTTGTCCGGTCAAGAACACGAGGATGCTCCCATTGTGCGCCGTCTCGTCGATGTGGAGCTGCAAGACCGTCACGAGCGCCGAGTCGAGGTAGTCCGGCTGCGTCTTTGCAGTGTAGAACACGTCGACGTGGAACTGCCGACCGGGGATCTGCACAATCGCAGGCGCGCTGTCGTGGAAGAAGCGCTGGAAGAGCGCGACGTCGAGCGTCGCAGACATGACGACGACTTTGAGGTCTTTCCGCGTGCGCATCGCGCGCTTGACGATGCCAAAGAGGATGTCGGTCTGGAGCGTGCGCTCGTGCGCTTCGTCGAGCACAATGACCGAGTACCGCTCGAGCGTCGATGACAGCAGCGCCTCGCGCACGAGCATACCGTCAGTCATGAACTTGAGCCGCGTCGCTTTGCTCGTGGTGTCGTCAAAGCGCACGCTGTAGCCAACCGTCGCGCCGAGCGCATCGCGGTTCACTTCTTGACACACGCGCTGCGCGACTGTGATCGCAGCCACGCGACGCGGCTGCGTGATCGCAATGCGCGCGTGCGGGTGCTGCTCAAAGATGTACTGCGGGATCTGCGTCGTCTTGCCACTGCCAGTCTCACCAACGAGGATCACGACCTGGTGCGCGTCGAGCGTCGCGAGGATCTTCTGCCGATGCGCAAAGATCGGGAGCTTCTGCCGCGTGCGCTGGATGTCAGACGTTGCGCTCGCCTTGTCGCTAGGCGTGCGCGTGCCATTCGCGTTCCTGTGGTGGTGGCTGCTGCTCTCGCGCTTCTTGAACGCCGTGTTCACTGGCCCAGCTGCGTCGCTGAATGAGCCGCGCCGCTTGACACCGCCGCTGGCGTGGTGCTTTGGCTTGTTGTTGTGCGCATGGCGGTGCGAGCTCTTTCCACCGCGGCTGTGCGTACTACTGCTGCTGCTGTTCATACGAGAGCGACGACGACGAGGACGACGACGAGGGACGGACGGACGGATGGACGGATGGACGGATCGACGAGTGACGTCCACACCAATGCTGGCACCGCAGTCGCGGAAACCAATAGTGCGAAAAACGAGGACAACCTCAACGCGACCTGGTTTTTGTCACTACCACGACTGCTGCTTCGCTCAGTCGACTGAGTGATCTCGCTGTTGCTGCCCACTCGCGCCTTGCTGGCTGGATGCTCGTGCTCGGAACGCTGTCACGGCCATCTCAGTCGCTTCACATGCGGCCCTTGCGGCTCATGCCGTGCATGCGCTTGTTGCCCGATGGACTGCAAACCATTCATAGGTTAGTCCGTCAGTCAGCGCGGTAGCTACAAGTCGCCGCAATGCGAGTGCAGCAGACGCACCCGCGCCGTGGGTTGTACCCAGCGTCAGCAAACATCCCAAAGTCGTCGCCTCCGCGGAAGCCAGCAGGGCCGCCGACAAAGAGCTTCCCGCGCTCGTTGCTCCCACGCGACGCCATTTTACTGCGGATCGCGTCGTCGCGCGCGTGCTCGCTCTCTGCGAGGCTCTCGGCCGTGCTGGAAGCGCAGACAGAGCGCAAGTGAGCGACCGTAGACGACGAGGTACACACACCGGATCCACTCAACTGCGCAACAGCAGCACGTCTTGGATCGATCAAGGGAACGTACTGGAGGATGTCGTCAATGGTCGAGCAGATCGCAGCCGACTCGCGCTTCCTGCACAGTCGCCCACATAGACACACACGCGACAGTGAGAGCACCCGTCAGTCGCACGGCGAGCGACGAGAGGATCCGACGCAGCAGCAGAGAGCGCACCAGCTCAGGAGCTTTGCGATCATGCTCTCGATGTCGTCGTTCTGCGTGTCGCGACCGACAGCGTACTTGACGACGAACGACCGGGACTTTTGGTCGAGCTTGCCTTGCACGAGGCCCTAGTTGCGTCACACACACGCACCAAGTGCTGTGAGCAATGCGCTGGCGCTGCCACGCATACACACGGACATAGAGAGCGTTGTAGGCAGTTGCAAAGACGCACGGAGTAGATCGACTCGATCAGAACGTCCTCGAGCTCGCGCACAGTGGGTACATCCAGCGCTTCCAGGAGCACGTCATACGGCACGAGCTGGAGCGCAGATCAGAGTGTTAGCACATACCCGCGCGCTATTGCTCCAAGCGCTAGGGCAGTGGCGCATCAATCGCACAGGCCGGAGCGTGGCGAACCTTGTATCGGTGCGCGAGCGAGACGACTGTGAGCTTGCGGAGCTTCTGGACTTGCTGCGGCGTCAGCGCTGGCAGCTCGTCTTTGCGCGCTGCACGAGGCATACGATCGAGGGAGACTCAGCACACAGTCGACACGTGCGCGCACATACAGCAACGCTTCGACGCACCGAGGTAGTCGCCGTAGGTGCCAAAGCAGAAGATCCGGAGGAGCTCGTAGTAGCCGTGGTTCTCCGTGTTCTGCAGCGCTTCGACGTTCGGCATGTCGAGGAGCTCGCGGAAGACAAAGAGCTTCTTGTTACTCAGCACCTGCTGCACGAGCGCAACGCACGCGCGGCCGCGCGCATTCTTTGCGAGCAGCGTGAACTGCTCGAGGTTCGCCGCGCCGCCAGCATCGAACGCCATGATCTCTTGATGCTTTTGTTTGCTTGCTCGGGTTCCAGGTCACTTCGTCAGCATCTATTTGTCTACATCTATCTATCATTTTGTAAGCAAACTAGACAACTATTGACATCACGAGGTGCCAGTACGAACGGGATAGCGATAAAAACGAGGGTGTCGCCACCTCACACCAAACTGAACGAGGCACACCAATCGAGGCAATGGCGTCGAGCGCAATGGACGACGACCTCGAGGCAGCGATCCAGCGCGCGACGCCTGGCGCGCTCAAGATGGCGCTGTACGCGGCGAAGAAGCAGAACTTCGAGGTGCTCAAGTACACGATCGAAGGCGTCGACTCGCTCTGTAACAGCGCGGCGCTGCTCAAGGACTTTGACGACGACCCGGACCACCGCAGCACGCTCGAAGAGACAACCAAGGCGTTCGCAGTGCTCGAGACGCAGATCGCGCGCTACAAGCAGACGCTCGAGCGCATGGAGAGCCTCGTCGAGAGCGGCACGTTTGACCCGTCGACGATCGAGCAGATGATCGACGGCAGTCTCGTTGAGCCGCAGCTGAACGTCGCGCAGCACGAGTTCTACAAGCGCTTCTGTGACAAAGCCGGCGTACGACAGCGCTGCGTGTGCATGTGCATGAAAGGCTTTTGGCGCTAACACGCGGACGTACGCGCGTGCCTATTGGTCTGCAGATTGAGCTCGAGCCCGATGGCGACGAAGACGTGTTTGTCCAAGAGAGCGAGAGCACGCGCAGCACGATCTGCCCCGTCACGCAGCTCGAGATCGTGAAGCCGCTGCGCAAGTGCGTCATGCGCATGTGGCTTTGTGTGTCTGCGATGAGCACGAGGACTCACGCTCTTACTGCCTTGCCGCTCTACAGCCCGAGCTGCAGCCACACGTACTCGGAGCAAGGCATCCGCTCGCATCTCCAGCGGAGCAAAAAGTGTCCAGTCGCGGGTGCGACCGCGCGTCTTCACGACACATCGCTCGCTCGCACACACACACTTACGACTCGCTTGCCTGTGTGCGTGTCTGTCTCATCAGGCTGCCCACAGAAGCTCTCGTTCAGCAACCTCGAGCGCGACGTCGAGATGGAAGTGCTCATTGCGCGCCGGTGCGTCCTGCTCGGATCGCTCTCGTGCTCTATCGCTCTACCTGTGGCTCACGCACTCGACCCTCGTGCTTGCATCTCGCAGTAAGAACGGCTCACAGCAGCAGCACCGCACGCAGTCGCACGCGCCTGCATCAGCGCAGCGCTACAGCGACGACGACGACGACGAGTACGTTGTTGAGTAGCCATCTTGGCCACTGTGCGTCCGCCGAGCCTCTCTCGTTCTCGTTCTCTATAACTTAAAAGACCAGTCACTCTTGGTACAGCCACTCGTTCTTTTGCTTCTGCTTCTTCGCCTTCTTCTCCGCTGCGACCTTCTTCCAGTCGATGTGCTGGCGCTTGAGCTTCTCTTTCAGCACCTTGGCGTCTGCGCGGTTCTTCTCGAGCGCCGTCATGTCAAAGAAGTGGCTCATCTGCCGACCTGCGCGATCGAATGGCATCGTCGGCAGCGCAGCGTCGTCCCCGCCTGCGCCAGGCTCAAACTTGCCTGAGACGCGATTGAACTTGGCCGTCGCAGCGTACGCGACGCCAGACACGGTCGTGCGCGTCGCACCGGTCGCCGTCGCGTCGGTCGCCTCTGGCGGGATCCAGTCAGCGAGCTACAACCAACCAGGGAGTCAGCACACAGCACAGCACACTGTCAGTCCGTCACTTAGGCAGGTACGCAGTCTAGACAAGGCAAGGACGTACCCCTGACGTCACAGGTGCGTCGGGCTTGTGCCACTGCGTCACGCCTGTGGCGACGTTGTGGTAGTAGAACCGCTGCGTGTGCGGGTCGACGTGTTGCTGCCACTCGGCGCGCGGCTCACGAGTTGCTGCAGCGCTGTTGCTCGTGCTAGAGCTGGCGTTGACAGTGCTGAGAACTGCGTTCAAGCGCGCGAGACTCCCAGTCGGATCGAGCACTTGACGCGTCACACGCGCCATGCGCTCCGCTTGCACACGGTGCAAGTGCGCGTGGTACTCGGCCGTAGCTGCTGCTGCCATCGGCGGCGCGTCGACAAACCCAGCTGGTGCTTCCCACTGCGTCGCGCCGCTCACTGTGTCGTGGTAGTACGCTTTTCCACTCGCACGGTCCACGTGCTTGACCCAGTTCGTTGGCGTCGCATCCGGTGTCTGCTGCGGTGCTGCAGCAGAAGGAGTGACTTGCGTCTCGGATGGGACTGCAGGTGTCTCACTAGGAGCACGTGACTCGTCCGCAGCTGCGCTCACTGTCTCTGCTGGCGGCTTCGCACTGCCTTCGTTTTCTACAGATGAGTCGGCTCCAGCTCGCTCTGGCGCAGCAGTCGCAGTCGCAGTCTCAGGCGCTTCCGATGCATGCGCACTGTCATCGTCAGCAGTCTCCTTCGCAGTGTCGTCTGCAGGCTTTGCGTCCTCATCGTCGTCACTAGCGTCGTCGTCACTAGCGTCACTGTTGTCTGCAGGTGCCAACGTCAGACACAAACGCACATGCTCAGCATCGTTGAGTGGACGCTCGTCACCCATCCCGAGCGCAAGCGCACTTGCAAACGCAGCGCAATGTACCAGATGCGTCGTCGACAAACCCATCCGGCTGCTCCCACTGCGTCACGTCGTTTGCTTCATCGTAGTAGTACGCAGTGCCAGCGCTCTCGTCGATGAACTTGCGCCACACAGACGGGAGCTTCGATGCGCTGCGCTTGTCGACGAAGCCCTCGGGCTCGCTCCAGGACGACTCGCCCGTGCGCGCGTTGTAGTAGTACGGCGTCTGCGAGCTGTCGTCGACGAACTTTTCCCACTCGCACGTTGTAGCAGCAGCAGCATCTGTGGCGCTTGATGCACTGTCGGAAAGCGAAGAGCTCGATCGCGAGGTCGCCATGGCCATACCTGTCGAGCTCGAGTGTTGAGGGCGATGGCTCTGGTGGCACTGTGATAGTGAAAAAACACAGGAACGCGACAATGACAAGGCCATATTTGTGATTTTTGGTTGTTTTGCAAACCACGCAAATTAACTTGGTTTTTGTAGGTGGCATGTCGTTTGATGAAGCAGTAGTGACAAAATGCAGGTCGATCGTCTATTGTAGAAAGCCATCTCTCGATGGACACTTTGTCCTTCTCTCTACGACACTACGACATGCGCACTTGGAAGACCTGGAGTGCCTGTGCGCGGAAGCACGCGGCCGAGTGCAGCAAGTAGAACTCCCACGTGCGCTTGAACGACTCGGGCAGCGTGCGGTTCCTGTCGAGCGCCGCGCGTGCCGACTCCGAGTCCACCGAGCCGCCACTGGAGCTCAAGCGGCCGAGGCGCCGCCCTTGGAGCTGCACGTGGCGCTGCTGCGCAGCGTCGTCCTCGCTCCAGCGCGCTTGGAAGCGGCGGTGCCACTCCAAGAACGTGTGCTCGTAGTGCTGCGAGTACGCGGCGATCTCGTGGACAGTGAACGCGCACTCGCTCACGAGCACGCGAAAGTGCTGGAGCGTGAACGGGTAGCACGGGAACGCGCTGTTCACGTACTTGTTGTTCCAGCCGTGCGTCGCCGTGCGCGCTGCGGAGCACGCGATGAACTCGAGCACCATAGCAGCGTCCGCTTTCTGGATGCGCTTGATCGTGCGCAGGAACCGCAGCTTCTGCGCATCGACGAGCGCTTCAACGACGCCACTGCAGACGATGCGGTCAAAGTTCGACGCGCGGAAGCCACTCAATGTCGTCAAGAGCTACAAAGAGAGGGAGAGAGAGTCCAAGCAAGTGAGCGAGTTAGAGAGTGTCCACATCAAATGGACACACATGTATACGCTCAGTCTCGCAGATGTCATAACCGACACACTTTTATCATAGCATACACAAAGCAAGACCACAGACGGACCTTGTCAGGCGTGTCGGCAAGAATGAACTCCATCTGGTCAAAGACGTGAAGCTCGCGCGCGACTTTCTTTGCGTGGACGAACTCCTGGATCGATGAGAGCACGGCGACGACCGAGATGTCGGACCGCTGCTCGGCGAGGTAGCACGCGACGCCGCCCCAGGACCCGACACTCACATCGAGGACGCAATGACCAGGCTAGTCAGAGTCGTCACGATCGCAGGCAAGAGATAGAGAGAGAGAAGTTCGCAAGTGTCATGTTGGTCTTTGACGCAAAGGGCACTCTCAGCAAACAGACAAACGAGCGCATGAACCGCCAGCACGTACCTCGAGCTGGAGCTTCTCTGCGATGCTTGCGAGCTTCCGCGCTTGCGCTTCCTGCTCATGCGCGACCCGGGAACGACCCCAGCCAGTCGTGCATGACCACGCGATACATGCATCAGCAGTCGGCCCTAGAGCCATAGCGGCAGCGCACACGCACGTACCTCGATGTTCGCCACGCCGTCCGTGTACAAGCCAAAGCCCTGGTGCAAGTACTTGTCCATGTAGTCGCGACGGAACGTCGGACAGAGATCAAACTGCTCGCTCGCCGCGCCGACGATCAGACCAACAGACGACGGTGCGTAGTTGAACAGACGCGCAGCAAGTGCGACGATGCGCGCGCTCCACGATCGGTACATCTCCTGGCGCGCCTCCATGGGGATCGTCATGAGCGCAGCGATGACTTCATCGAGCGACTTGGACGCGTTCACGCCCCAGAGTCCGCTGACGTACGACTCGCCGATCGCAACGAGTCCGTCGCTCATCCAGTCGAGCCAGAACGAGTCGTCGCGCACGACAAAGTCCTGGAAGGCGACCCACATCGTCCCACAGAGGGTGTCAGTGGCGTGTGTGAGCGTGCGTTTGATCGGTCGAAAGACAGACAGGTTGCCACGCATCGAGAGACGTACGACGGATGGCTGGATGCCTCCGCTCGAGAGCAAGCGGCACATGATCTGCTTCGCATTCGCGCGGAGCTTGGGGAGCGAGAGCGAGCGCACGAGCTGGAGACTCAAGAGCACGGCGCCAGCGAGCGCTGTTGCGACGTACACCCAGAACGACCGCTGCAGCGACACGACAGCACGTACAGAGGATCGATAGACGCACAAGAGAGCAAGAGAGCGAGAAAGCAAGAGAGAGAGAGAGCAAGAGAGCAAGAGAGAGGAAGAGGATGGAGCGTGGCATTAGATCCAAGGGACTCGGTTGTCCAGTGCAGCAGTCGCATGAGCGAGCAGAGCGCAGCGAAGACGCTCGGTCGAGCACGCGACTGTAGCACGCTCAGCGAAAGCTGTTGGGGAGACTCTCGAGCACGCCTACCTGGTGCGCCAGGACGCAGAAGAGCGGCACGCACAAGTTCAGCATGAGCTCCATCTTGTACGCTGCGTTCCAGAAGTGCTGCGACCGCGGCGGCGAGAAGCGGTAGACGTGATCGGCCTTTGGGAACAAGCCGCCACCGACGACAAAGTGGCCCCACAGCCGCGACGAGCTAGCGCAAAGCAACACACAGCAGCCGCACATCCATGGGAGTCTCTGTGAGTGTACGCAGACGCGAGTCCCACAGCACTAGACGCAAGACGTACATGAGCGCAGGGATGCACATCCAGACGCGCACGAGCGGGAGGTAGCACGAGATGAGGAGCATCGGGAGCACGAGGTGGATCGAAAAGTCGCCGACGCGACACAGCAAGCCGAGCGCGGGCGAGCTCGCCCAGACGCCGAGCCAGCCGTTCATGACTGCAGTGAACGCGTAGCGGTCGAACACGCGCAGCGTGTACCAGCCGACCATGATTGTGATGCCCATGGACGTGGCAATGCCGAGCGCCGCGTCCGACTCGACCAGCACGTGCGCAGCGGCGGTGAACGTGAGCCAGCAGACCGTGTACATGAGCCGAACGCGCAGCAGCGGCGGCACAACGACGATCGCGAAGAGCAGCGCGGTCGCAGCGAGCGCATCGACGCGCGGATCGGCCGCAGCTACAGCCGCAGCAGGAGCTGTCTCGGTGGTGGCGGCGAGCAGCACGTCCATCATCTCGTCAATCTCGTCGTTGCCGTTTGGACCTCTGTCGTCCCAATTGGGAGCTATAGTGATAAAATCGAGGGAGTCACCCACTCGCTCAGTTGAGTCCTAAGCAGCAGGCGAGCGACGACCTTCTCGCATGCTCTGCGAGAAGATCACCGAGCGCAAGAGTACTCGCTTGAGCCAATGCACGTGGTGGCTACCCTGATCGCTCGACGCTCATCGGATGTGAGGAGCTAGCGTGGTCGCTACAAGCACATTCGTCAATCCGCTGAAGACTGGATCGTGTCGTTCAAAGAGATTCGACGGATTGGAGACAACGTTGCTACGACTGCTGCTGAGTGCTGGGGCCACTTGCAGTGTACACGAGTCCTGGGATCTTGGTGCGGCTGTAGAGCACGACTGGACGCGACCAGTTCGTCTTGCCGAGCTGCGCTTTGAACCGAAAGCGTCCTGCGTCGAGCAAGAACGCGTCGATGCGCTCGACGACGTCCTGGCGCACTGCGATCTCGCGAAACGACGCAGGGATCTCGACGCGCATGCGGCTCAGTCGCTTCTGCGCATTGCTGTTGATACCCAGAGCATGCCCACCGCTGTCAGCACTTCCAGTCACAATCACACAAAGCTTGCGCACAAACTCGCACAAAATTTGCATAGTCACAGAAAAACCTACGCACCGATAGCACTTCCACGGCTGCGGCTCAATGATCAAGTGGCTCGCCATGCTGCTCACGCGGTCGAGGAACTGCCAGAGCCCGTCGTCGCCTTTGTTCAAGTGGATCCACATCGTCACGCTAAAGCACGTCACGAGGTCAAACGGACGCGACGTCGACGCGCGCTGCGCGAGTGCGAGGAAGCTCTCGATCGCGGCGTCGAACGACGGCTCGCTCACGTCCGCGCAGCGGAACTGCACAGCGTCGCCCGCGGCGAGGTCGACGCTCTTTGCAGCTGCGCGGTCGATCAGCACTTGGTCAATGTCCACGCCGAGCACAAAGAGCTTCTTGCGCTCGCGCAAGACAGACGATGGCGCTGCAGATGCATCGGTGTCGCTGGCGCTATCCGTGGTGGCGGCAGTCTCTGTGGACTTGTCGCTAGCAGGAACAGTAGCAGCGGCAACAGCACTGCCGCTAGACTTGGCAGTTGTCGTGCTCTCCTCAGTGCCCTCTGCTTCGCTCGTCGTCGCTGTGAGCACCAGCAGCGCGGCCTCGGCAGCTTTCGCTTTCGCCACTTTCTTCGACACGCCTTCGCCAGTGCCGACGCACGCGCCGTCGACGTGCACTTCACACACAAAGAGCTTGCGATGGCTGCTTCCGCCTTCGTCGCGCACGACGAACTCCACACGCTTCTTCTCTTTCTGCGTCAAGTCGTTCAGCGCACTTGTGCTGTTCGCGTCAAACATCGTGACGTCCTCCGACGCACTGGCGCGCGAGTCTGTGGCTGTAGTACGGTCGCTCGACCGAGTGTTTTGGCTCAGCGCGTCGTAGAGTCCGATCGTGAGGTCACCTTCGTTGCAGCCAATGTCGATCACTGTCGTGCTGCTGGTGTGTGCAGTGGCGGTGTCATTGTCATTGTCGCCGCTGCTTTGCTGCGCTGGGTCGCTGAGTGCGAGGAGCGCGTGGCGCACTGCGCTACTCGTGCTCGCGTCCATGAAGCGCAGGCGCTCGTCCACGGGATTGAAGCTGTAGTACGCGTGAAAGTTGCCGAGGACATGGCCCTCGGCGTCTGCGAGCGTCATTGCAGCAGGCAGCAGGCAGCAGCTCGTACGTCTTGATCGGTGCCAAGTGAAAAGTTCGTGGTGACTGGAGATGTGTATGCTTCAATGCGCGCATCAAAATGATTCTAGCGCTATATCAGGTGGATGCCGCTTGGCAGTAGAATTGTTTTACCACGCTGTCGTGCATGACTACACAGTAGTCAATTTCAACACCAAACACAGCCGATCAATCACTCAATCAATCAATCACGCGCAACAGCATGCTGCTCGCTCGTCGCTCTCGCCTCGCGCTTCGCGCACGTGCGCGCCAACTCCAGCAGCCAGCACAGCTATGCAAGGCGTTCGCGACTGCGCCGCCATCGTCGTCGCAAGCGCAAGAGAGCGACTTCACGCGCTACGCCGGCATTGCAGTCTTCTCTGCGATCGTGCGTCAGGCGCTGCAGCTGATTAGACTCATGGGTTGCCCTGCTTGCTCTGTTGTGCACCGAGCTGACAGTGACTCGCATTACACGCACACAGGTCGCGACGACAGCGTACTTGGGCACGTGGCAGGTACGACCATTGGCATTGGCGTGACGACAGCAGGAGCTGCGCTCGCCAGTCGCAGCATCTCACCAGCGCTTGCACTACTGCGTTTGTACTGTTGGCACTACGGTCGCTCGGTGCAGACGCAGCGGTACTTTTGGAAAGTGAACCTCGTCGAAGAGCGCGAGCGTGAGCTGCACGAAGGCGCAGTGGCGCTCCCACACGACGCGTCGGCAAAGAGCAGCGTGTGCGTCGCTCTCGCATCTCTTTGCTCGCCTATTGTATCGTCGCTCGTGCCACTCACTGCGCTCGCTCGTGTGGTGTGTGTGTGTCATAGAGACGACATTGAGTACCGCCAACTCAGTGTGACTGGCACGTTCAAGCCCAACAGCACGTACTACCTGTGTACGTCGTACGACGCCTTGCACGATCTCTCTTGCTCTTGCTCGTGGTCTTACACCTCATATTCTGACATAGCGCTCACCTCACTCCCACGTACTCGACTACGTACGCTCGCTAGACCCGCGCTCAGCGCCTGCCGAGTCGAGTGACAACGTCGCGACGCCCAAGTCTGGCGGCTACATCTACTCGCTCT
The DNA here is from genome assembly GCA_023333885.1 of Globisporangium parvum. NCBI lineage: Eukaryota > Oomycota > Peronosporomycetes > Pythiales > Pythiaceae > Globisporangium > Globisporangium parvum. The sequence goes on from JAASFT010000010.1 coordinate 57,543, forward strand.
TGGAGCGCACTGACGCGTTCGTAGCGCATTCAGTCTCTCTCTGCTCTTCCTCCTGTCAACTGGACTGGACTGTCGACTCACTCAGATCTGTCACCTGTCATGTCACGCAGGACGCCTGTGATTGTGAACCGCGGGTGGCTCCCACGCAAGCTGCTCGACCAGCACATTGCGAGCAAGACGAAAGAGGACGACGGCGAAGTCTCGTTCGTCGGTGTGCTCCGTCACGGCGAAGAGGTTCGTGCTCTTGCGACTGACGCACTCACGTGCCATGACGCGACTGAGCGCTCACACACCACGTACGCACTCACTCACTTGCTGCTGGTTATGGTTATGGTTATGGTCGTGTGAGCAGAAGGGGAACTTCACGCCTGACAACGACGTGAAGAACCGCCAGTTCTTCTACCTACAGCACGAAGAGCTCGCGCGCGCCATGGGCATTGACGGCGAGCTGCTCCCGGTCATCCTCGATGCGCTCGGTGCGTCTGGCTACTGGAGTGTGCCAATGCGCGACGATATGGTTTGATTGATGGCTCACTCTCGATCGACCTCGGTGTCGTTCACCAGCTGACGACGACGCGCAGACCGTCGAGCCGTCGCTCGACCACCCCGTGCGCAAGAAGCTGCGGAACTACATGGAGTTCTACATGACGCCGTCGAAGCACGCTGCGTACGCTGCGACGTGGTGCGTCCCCACTTGTTGTGATTGTTTGAGTGTCTTGTTGTGATTGTTGTGCCGGATATCAAGAGATTGATCGACTGTGATGGAACGAATGTGCGTGCAGGTACTCGTTCAGCGTCGCTGCTGCTGTCTTGGCGTACGTGCGCTTCAAGAAGGGACGCGTGGCGTCGATCAAGCCGAAGAGAGCGTGAGTGCTCATCCGCGCATCGTCTGCCAATCTGTGAGCAGACAAGAGATGCCTTAGACTGCCATTTTCACCCAATCCATCAACACGCATAGAGAGCGAAAGAGAGATAGAGGTGCTGACTGCCGATCGAGTCGCGTGACGACGCTGTCCTCTTGATCCTGTGCGAGAGCGAGCAAGCATGCGGGTCAGTGTGCGGCAACTCGTTCGAGCCAAGCGATTGAAAATGAACCTATGTGGCGTGACGTGGCAGACTGGTATACTGAAATCAAGTCACTTTGCATGCGACATTTCCGTTGCTTCAATTTCCCTGCGTTTTCGCACTATCTCGCTTCAAATAGCGCGCGTCCGTGAGTTCACCCACAACGTCGGCGACGACTCGCGCACTCTTCGAGACGCGCGCCGTGCTGCACTCGCTCGCTCGCTCCTTGCCAGTCGCCATGGAGGACGCAGTGCTCGTGCTCGCGATGCTCTTTGTGCTCGTCATGTCGTCGTTCCTGCTCGACCGGTACGCGTGCATGCTCGTGTCGCAGTCGGGCTTTGCGCTCGTGTTTGGGCTCGCAGTCGGCGGCCTCCTGCTCGTGACTGGCAAGCGCGAGTCGCTCAGTCACCACTTGAACCTCGACAACGCGCTCTTCTTTGACGTCTTGCTGCCGCCGATCATCTACGAAGGCGGCTTCTCGATCAAGCGCCAAGCGTTCTTCCGCAACTTTCCTGCGATCATGAGCACTGCGGTGCTCGGCACAGTCATTGCCACGTGCATCACTGGCGGCGTGCTCTTTGCTGCCGGGCAGCTCGGCGCTGTGCCTGCGCTGTCGTGGGTCGAAGCGTTCCTCTTTGGCGCGCTGATCAGCGCAGTCGACCCCGTCGCAACGCTCGCGTGCTTCCACAAGCTCAATGCGCCGCCGCTGCTGTTCAACCTCGTGTTTGGCGAGAGCGTCTTGAACGACGCCGTGGCGATCGCGCTGTACCAGACGCTGCTGCAGTGGAAGCCCGACATTGACTTGAGCGCGCGGGAGCTCTTGCTCGTCGCAGCCAACACCAGTGGCATGTTCGTCGGCTCGCTCGTTGTGAGCGCCGCGATCACACTCAGCGGCGCGTTCTTGCTCAAGCGCCGCGCGCTCGCGACGCTCCGGCACTTCCCAACGTACGAGATCTCGCTCTGCCTCATCTTCAGCCTCCTCACGTACTTTGTCGCCGACAGTCTCCACTTGAGCGGCATCGTCGCGCTCTTCTTCTCCGGCACGATGACTGCGCACTACCACTTCCACACGATCTCGACTGCGGCGCAGCACTCGTTCACGCACTTGCTCCACACGACCGCGTTCATCTGCGAGAACCTGGTCTACGTCTTCATGGGCACGTCCGTCGTGATGCTCTTTGCGGGCCACGTCGACAAGAACGCCGGCACGGCTCTCCGGGTCGACGACATTGACTGGTCGTTCATCCTCTTGACGCTCGCAGCGTGCGTCGTTGCGCGCTTTTGCAACATCTTCCCGCTCTTGGGACTCGCGAACTGCGTGCGGTCGCGCCAAGAGCGCATCCCTGTCGCGTACATGACGGCGATCTGGTTCGCGGGCTTGCGCGGCTCGATCGCGTTTGCACTTGCGAAGAACTGGTCGTACATCGGACTCCACGGCCGGTCGCACCGCAAGCTCATTGAGTCGACGACGCTCATGGTCGTGCTCTTTACGACGATCGTCGTTGGTGGCCTCACAGGTCCGCTGCTCGCAGTCCTCGGACTCGCAGACAAAGCGACGGCTGGTGCGAGAGACGACATCGCCCTGGCGTCTGATACTGGGTCCTCGAGCGAAAGCGGCGGGACCGCGTCGCCGGCCGTGCGACTCCAGACGCGCCATGCACCGCGTCGGTCGATGCACTACATTGTGAGCCACGGGACGCTGGAGCAGCCGCCGTTTGTCGAAGTCCCGACGTCTGAAACCACGACGACGTCCCTCGACGACGTCCTCGGTCGCGACGCAGTGCTCACGCCACGCCCGCAGATGGTTGGGAGTTCGAGCGACGACGACGATGATGACGATGACACCTGGGCAACGCGTGCAAGTGTCGAGCATCCGCCTGCGATCCAGCGGGCTGCGTCGAACGCCCATCGCGAGTCGGTCACTGGCGCGTTCTTCCGGTCGTGGCAGACGTTCGATGCGTCGTTCATGCAGCCGATCTTTGGTGGCCACTCGCAGCAGCAGGTCCCACCAGCCGGTGCGTCGACGTCGCAGCGCGAATCGAGCATTGGAGGCGGTGACGATGCACGTGTGAGCACCAGCACGCCGCCGCAGCAGCACCAGCAGCTCGCGAAGATCCAGAAAGCGCACATGGTCTAGTCGCGCCACCGCTTCATGTGCACTACCTATCTATCGCTCGCTACCTTCATACCAACTCACTGTGCATCTATACACCTCTACGTCGATACACACACCACACTCACACACATGTGCGTCCAAGGTCGTCTCGATGGTCTTGTCAGCCTCCAAACCCATGCCGAACTTCGGCTCCGAGCTCGCGATCACTTGCGACGACGAGCTGAAGCGCGAGGTGCTACTGCTGCTGCGTGAGTTGGCGTCCTCCAGCGAATGCGTTGACTAGCGAGAGAGAGGCAGTGGCAAGTGACGCTTCGCGCGCCATTGCGAAGATCTCGTCGGGATGCGAGTGGAGGTGTGCGCCTATAGTGGCGATACCAGTGGCTTCCGAAGAGCGCGCGCAGGTGCGCTCTGGCTACGAGTGATCGTGCGGCACAAGGAGCAGCAGCAGTCGTACGTTGCATGCCTTTGGTCGTTGACGCTCGTCTCGATCGGACGTCGCAGTGCACGAAAGGACTGCTTGACAGACCTGCGCATTCACGTCTGCGCGCTCTTGCTCACACGACAGACCCGGTGAGCTCTCGACAGTCGTGTGCGAGACGAAGGTCGCCGGCAGAGCCACCAGCGCGCAACAACAGCGTTCAGGACCGTGGCGCAGTAAGCGCGTGCAGCTCACGCTCGATCAAGAGCAGGATCAGCACCACCAACTAGTCGTGGAGCTCTGGGAAGCCACGAGTGATCGCAGCGATGGTGGCAACAGCGGGTTTCTGTCGTTCGTAGGCGCAGTGTGCGCGGACTTGGTCGAGTGGCACGCATCGCGCACTGGCGAAGTACAGCGGCGTTGGTACGCGCTTCCGAGCAGTCGAATCACAGCTTGGAGCAGTGCCGTCACAGCGTTTGAAGACAGCGCGACGCAGCTTCAGCCACAGGCGGCGTACATGCGCATCACACTCGGTGCCGACTCGGCTCCTGTCAAACAGGCGCGGCAACCAAAGGCTGTGTCGACGGAGACAGCGCCAGAACCTACCGCCGAACCACTCGCCAGCAGTAGCAGAGGCGCTATGGAGGCGTTCCGCTTTGTGCTTCCAAGCCAAACGATCACACGCAACCGCACGTTCCTGACGACGCGCGTGGGCGAGATCCTCTACGAGGTGACGTGCTGCCGTTTGCATGTGCTCGGATCTGTGTCTGTATGGGCATCTGCGAATGTGAGTGCTGACGTTTGCGGCTCACGGTGTGCGTGGCTTGGCGATGTGTGCATGAGCTCAGGGCAACACTGAGCGCTTGCGCGAGCTCCTGCCTGCCGTGCTGTATGGCCGTGGCCAGCAGCAGCAGCTCAGTCGTGCACCAAAGCCCCACACAACATCACAGTGTCTCGACAAAGCTCTGCAACTGCTCCAACTCTCGTGCCAGTACGCGTGCTACTGCGCGAACGTCCTGGACGCCAACGTAAGGTCAGTAGAGCGCACTGCTCCCACCTTTCAGAGCGCGGCCAACTCTGTCAGACGCGCACTCCTAGTCTCACCGCACGCATGGCTATCTGACTGTCTCGCACCGCTAGCTCAGCAGAGGCGACTCGCGCAAAGCTCTCGCAGCGTCAAGCGAAGCTCATGGCTGCGCGACGAGCGATGGTGCTGCAGCGACAGACGCTGCAGCGCGAACGCCAAGTGCTCGACAGCGCACTCGACGGCATGCGCATGCTGCTCCATCAAGTGGACCCGAGCTGTCTCGAGCACTTGCTTGCGACGACGACCGACGGCCACGTCGGCGGTCGTGAGCCTCGCTAGACGACGTGGAGGAAGAGCGAGAGAGCGCGAGCCACATCCAATGATGATGCATCGACGTTCATAGATCCACACGCTCACGCACATGCACGCACTCAGAGACGTCTACGACCTGCTGCTGCTGCTGCTGCTGCTGCTGCTACGACAACAGAACCAGACAATAGACTAGGAGAATGGCGGTGGCGCCGGCGGCTTCTTCCCACTCGCCGCCTTCGTGTGGTCGCGCTGCATCTTCATGCGACGCACGCGCTCGCGCTTCTCTTCGAGCTGCCGCTGGTGCGCTTCGTCGAGCTTGCGCCGCGCGTCTTCGCGCTGCTTCTTGGCAGCGTCCCGCACACGCTGTTCACGAAGCGCTTTGTCCTCTTTCAGCTTCTGTGCAGCTTCGCGACGCGCTTCGTACGCTGCGGCCTTGGACTCTGCGCTCCGCGGCGCACGGAGCTTGCTCGGTGGAGGCGTCGTCGTGTGGCTGCTGTGGCTACTCCCTGAGCTGTGGGTACTCCCTGGGCTGTGGCTGTGGGAACTCGACGAGCTGTGACTGCTCGCTGGGCTGTGGCTGCGGTGCGTACTCGGCGGACTATGGCTGCTCGCCGGGCTTTGGCTGCTCTTCGCGTGACTCGGACTCGAGTGCGGCGCCGGTGCCTTCGCGCTCTTGCCGGAACTCGATGGCGCAGGGACGTGGTGCGCGATCGGCTGCGGCAGCTGCGACGGTGGCGCCTTGCGTCGGCTGCTGCTGCTCGCACTCGATGTCGAGGAGAACGACGACGAGAGCGGCGGCGTCGGGGCATCGTCATCGCTCGGAGCAGGCGCAACAGCGATCTCCTTTGTAGGCGACGGACTCTCGACTGGCGAGTCGCTCGAGCCCTCTTCATCGAGCTCCGGCACAGGCGACAGTCCCATGAACTTGGACTCGAGCACGTGCATCAGCACTGCTTTCGATGCTGACCGAGGCGCTACGCGCTCGCCATCGCTCTGGCGATGGTGGCGATCAGCAGCTTCGCGTTCTGGCTCGTCGAGGTCTCCGTCGTCGTCGTCGTCGCTCAGCTCCGAGTCTGCTTGGTTCTCGACGTCGTCGTCTAGCGCGTCGTACATGTCTGCAGTCGCCTCTTGCATCTGCGTCATGTCAAGTACGAGTCTGCGTCAGCACGACGCACGGCGCACTCGTTCTGTGGCTACAAGACGCAACCGATAGTCACAGAGAGGGAGAGAGTGACGCACCAGGTGCGCAACGTGATGGAGCTTCTGCGCCACCTCTTCTGGCAAGAAGATGAACTCGCCGTCGCTCTGCATGTTGTTGTACGCTTCGAGGATGAGGTTCTCGAGCTCGTCGACTGGCGGGACACACGATCCGTGGTTGTTGTTGTTGTTGTTGTTGCGGCTGTTGTTGTTCAGCGAGTCCAGTGCGACGTCACCATGCTGGTTGTTGTTCGGCTCAAGGGTATGCGTGCCGCCGCCGCCGTCGCTTGGAGCGACGGATCCGTCTGCGCTGCTCGTCGCGAGCCGTGTCATCGCGCGCTCGTGGTGCTCCCCTCGCTCGCGCGTCCTCTGCTGCTACCAGCGCTCCTCCTCGAGACGATGCTGCGCTATGTGTCTGTCGCTGCTGCTGCGATGTCGATGTCGCTCCTCGACATTCGTCACGCTTGACGTTCGCCACGCTGCGATACTTTCTGTGTTTGCGATGCGGGTTCGAATGCTGTCTACTTGTGCAAGACAGAGAGTCGAATCGCTCAGGATGCAAAACACAATAGCAGCAGCATACGACAATCAAGTGGCATGCGTGCACGTAGATGCCCGCACATTTTGCGTCGTTTCGAGCGCATACTGAGTGCCAGTCAATACCAGTGGCAGCGGCGAGATCGTACCATCACTCAAGCACCTTTCTCTGACGGCGCACTGTTTGGTTTGTTTCCACAGAGCGACGACAGAGAGACTACTGACTGACTGCAGCCGCAGCAGCAGCAGCCGCAGCGAAGCGACCAGGAGCACCACCAACGCGCTCTCTCGGCCATCCGTCGTCGTCGTCCGCGTCGTCGTCATCCTCGCTGTCCCTTTCGATCGCGCGCTCGATACGACACAGCACCATCCGTCGCTGTCTCTAGCAAGCTCGCTCCGTATCAATAGAGAGACACGAGCAAGCGAGCGAGCAACATGGTGACGCTCCGCGGCAAGAAGGCGAATGCCAAGCCCAAGAGCAGCAGCAGTAGCAACAGCAGCAGCGCCGCTTCCGACAAAGCAACAAGTAAAGCAGCAAAAGCGAGCAGCAGCGCCACTAGCGCAGCAGCAGCAGCAGCAGTGCCAGCAGCTGTGCTCACGTCGCAGCAAGTCAAGGCGCAGGAGCTCCGGCGCCAGCGCGAAGAGGAGGAGCAGCAGCAGCTCTTGCGGCAGAAGGAAGAGCGTGTGTTGCAGCTCCTTCAGTTCGCGGTGCAGTCGACGCTTGCGCTCCAGCGCATTCCAGCTGGCTACTCCGTCGCAGGCTTTGCGAACACGCTGCTGACGGCGCTCTGCGGCACGGGGAAAGACAAGCGCGCGAGTCCGCAGCAGATCCTCGAGAAGCTCACGCGCAACGTGCGCAAGCGCGTCTGCGGTGCGATCTTCTCGTCTGACGAGATCGCGTACAGTTGCCGCAACTGCCAGATCGACTCGACCTGCGTGATCTGCCAGGACTGCTTTGCCCACAGGTGCGTGCGCATGTTTGAGACGTAAGTCCGCACAGTATGCGTACGTCGTGATTGACTCTCGTATCGATGCGCGCTATGATGGACAGCGACCACACTGGACACGACGTGTACTTTCAGCGCACGACTGCTGGGAGTTCGTGCGACTGCGGCGACCCTCACGTACGGCGCTTGACGAGTCTCGCGTGCTCGCGTGACTGTGTTTGTGGGAGTGGACTGGATGAGAGGACTGACCCCACACTGCTCTCTCGACTATGCCTCATTGTGTCTCGTGCAGGCGTGGAAAGCCAGCAGCTTTTGCTCCAAGCACCCAGGGCTGGACGACGCCGATGCGAATGCGTCAAAGAAGCACAAGCTCCCGAAGAACATTGGGCTCGCGGCGCCAGTTGTGATCGATGCAGTCGTGGACTACGTCTTCCAAGTGCTGCTCCAGGCGCAGCACGGCTTTGAGCTCGCTGAGGCGATGGAGGCGTTCTCGCGCGACATTCCATCGCACATCGTGAGCGAACTCGCAGACGCAGACGAACAGGCAGCGACTGGTGCAGTGTCGTCGCGGTCTGGAGCAGCAGCACCAGCGACCGGCAGTACGCGCGTTGCGTCGCGCTCGTCAAACGCGATGGCAGCGCGTCGTGGCCGCAGCACGCGAACGACGCGCGCGACTGACGCATCAGTGCCTCCAAGCGACCTCGTCGTCCCGCCAGCGTTCACGCGGTTCCACATCCGACTCCACAACGACGACGTGCACACGCTGACAGAGGTCGTCGACCACATTGCTGCAGCCATCGGTGTGTCCAAGTCTGCCGCGCGCGACATGGTGAACGAAGCCGACCGCGTTGGCGACGCGGCGATTGCAACGCGCGACTTGCTCCAGTGCGGTGCCATCGTCGGGCAGCTGCTCCGCAGTTCGCTCAACGTCACTGCGGCGCCGACGTGGTGGCAAGCGCGCATGGACACGATCAGCGACATCCTCCAGTGGCTCTTCTCGCTCAGCACGATGTCGGACGGACTGAATGAACTTGTCTCGGACGCGCTCTGCAAGCCGCGCACTGCTGTCCTCCAGAGCTTTGACGCATTCTCGCCGGCGCTCCAAGCCACTGCAGCGCGCAAGCGTAGCAGCAGTAGCAGCACGCTCGACGACTTCTTCAAAGAGCAGAACGCGCGGATGAACGATAGTGCTGTCGAGCTCTTTGACGCGCTCGTCGGGAGCACCACGCCGCTTGCAGACTGGGCACGCAGCGCCGAAGCCGCGCAACGCAAGCTCGTGACGTTCCGCACAAAGCTCGATGACGAAGCGCCGAGCGTCGTGCGCAACGCCAGTGGCGAGCTCGTGCGCTGCGACAACGTATTTATCGAAGACTTTCTCAAAGCCGTGGCGCTGAGCAAAGCGTACTCGCGCCACCAGAGCGTGCGCGACGGTGTTGATACAGTCGTCGCTCGGTTCTTCACGTCTGCAGCTGACGCGTCGACGTCGCTGTCGGCACTCACGCTCTTGGTCCAGTATGATTGCATCTTGCGGAAAGAGACGGTGAAGAAGTCGCACGCGCTCTTGCGCGAGCACATGCTCAGCGCGTCGTTCCGCACAGCGATGCTCGAGTCGTACGTGCACTCGTACAGAGCGATGACGACGAACTTTCTCCGCGGGCTCGGGAACTCGAGCGACACGGTCTTTGACTTTGCGGTTCAGTTCCTCACAGTCCCGCACCTCGTGAAGAACTACACGCGTAGGATGACGGAGCTCCACCCGGAGCGTCCGCACCTTCTCGGCGAGCTCTTCTCGTCGCTCGAGCTCGTGTTCAAGTCCGCGGTGAACCCGAAAGACGGCGTCTTGAACGTCGACCACCCCGCGCTCGGGAACCAAAAGTACAAGGTACGTCGCTGTACAAAAGGCGCAGGTGGTCTCTCGCGACGCGTACGTACGACTGCGGAGTGGACGCGTTGAGTGACGACCGACTCTCTCTTTTGTGTATGCTGCAGCACTGTGTGGACAACATGGAGTACGTCCTGAACATTGGCGCGATCCCGAACGAACTCGTGTGCGACCTCGAGAACCTCTCGACGTGGCTCGCGTGCTTGACGATTCTCCAGAACGGCGACGTGCAAGTGCGCCGTGGGATCTACCAGCCGCACGTCGAGTACGAGTCGGACAGCTGGCTCTCGATGTTCAACCTCGGCATTCGCGTGCACTCGGTCTTCCCAGTCGCCTGGAACGGCTTTCAACCGTCGGAGCTCCAGGCGAGGAAGCTCAAGCTCGTCGACATCTTCCGGCTCATGGTCTCTGCGCTCACGACGCGCTCCGCTGCACTGAACGCAAACGTTGCAAAGAAGCAGCTCGCGCCAGTCACAGCGCTCGTTGCTGCGAACGCCGACGATGTCGTCGATGACGACGCCATGGCGCGTCGCCGCTCGATCCTCGCATACAGCTTCAACGTCGGCGCGGACCCGACGTCGCTGCACATTCCGCTCCATCGGTTCCTCGCCGCGTCGATTCGCCACATCTGCATCCACCAGTCGGGCTTTGCAGACGTCGTGACGGCTGACAATGTCCTCACGCTCTTTGGACTCGATGAATTAGCGCTCGATGCGCGCTTGGAGCTGGTCGAGATGCCGCTGCGGTGCCTCGTGATGGCGTCGCAGATCCACTCGAACCTCTGGCGCCGCAACGGCGACGAGAACATGCTCGCGCAGCTCTACAACTACTCAGCACTACCGTACTGTCTCCACTACCGCGACTCGGACGTGTTCATGCTCCAGCTCGGCGTCGTGCTCCTCGGCGCTGACACGATCGTCGCGCTCATGCTGAACCAGTTCCAGCTCGGCGGGTACTTTGTCCGTCCGACCGAGTCGTCGGCAACAGCGACTTCGTCCAGTGCGTTCGACACGGCGCATGCGCTTGGGTACTTGCGCCTCGAAGACGGCATCGATGGTCCGCAGATGCTGCTCTTGGTCGAAGAGTTCCTGCGTCTTGTGATCATCATTGGCACGAGTCTCCCAAGTGCGACTGGCGTGGCGTTCGAGAACGCGTTCCTCGCGGAAGAGATGCTCCAGCAGCTCTGCGCCAAGTCGTACTCGTTCAGCAAGCTCTTTGACCTGGCAATCCTGCCGTCTGGTCAAGACGATCTTGCGATCCCACGACTCGAAGCGATTCTCGAGACTGTCTCGGACTTTGTGCCGCCGTCGGGGCTCGATGCTGGCCGCTACGAGCTCAAAGACGGCTTCCTCGAGCAGTACAACCCGTACTTCCTGCACTTGAATCGCGAGTCGCACGAACTCGCACGCGATCGGTGGACGAGCTACCGCAAGACGAGCCTCCAGAAACAGCGCGCACGCGGACACAATGGTGCAGCCGCTGTGCCGATTGAGCCGCTGCGCGCTGCACCGACGCCTGTGCCGTTCTTGCGACCTGTGCAGAACATCTTGCTCTGCGACAGCACGCTTGCGATCGTGCAGCTTATTCTCTGGAAGGTCCTGCAAGCCGACGGCGTGTCAGCCTCGTCCGCGGACGCAGTCTCGAACACGGTCTCGGACGCAGTGATCTCGACGTGTCTCCACGTGCTCGTGCACGGCGTGCACACTGCACTCGCGTCGTCGTCATCGAGCACCGATGGCGGTTTCTTCACGCGCCTGTGTGCAGTGAACGCTGCGCTCGACAACACGTCGGTGCTCCATCTGCTCCACAATGTCCACAAGAAGCGCGCAACGATCCTTGATGACGAGCAAGCGGGGACGATCGAGTGGCTCGTGTACAAGATCAAGGACGCGTCGCCTGTGTGCCGCGAGTACTTCACAGCGCTCGACGACGAAGCGAAGCGCAAGAGTGCACGCGCGGCACAGACTACGTCGAGTGCAGGAGCAGCAGCGGTGCCTTTGACGCTCGATCAGCGCAAAGAAGAAGCGCGCACGCGTGCGCTCGCTGCGATGGCGAAGCAACAAGCCGCGTTCCAAGCGATGATGGGCGACATGGACGACGACGACGACGACTTGGGCAACGACAACGAAGAGAAAGATGCCGCGAGCGCATCCGACGACACGGACGACAGCAGTTCAGCGATGGTGGACATTGTACAGCTCGGGAAGCGCCGCGCATCGGTCCAAGACGTTGACGACGAGCTTAAGAAGCGGCAGAAGGTCTTGGCCGACGAGTCGAGCTACAAGTGCATCCTGTGCCACGACACGTCGACGCAGGGAGAAATGGGCATGACTGCGTACGTGCACCAGTCGACTGTCTTGGCAACTGCGTTCCGTCCAGAGTCCCACGAAGCGCTGCGACCAGTGGGCAAGCGCGTCCGGAGTCAAGTGAAGACGCTGATTGAGAAGATGGAGCTCTGCTCGGGCGGGCCGAACGCAGCGCTTGGGGACATGTCACCCTCGCCGCGCATGCGCGGGTACTCGGGCTCGTTCCCAGATTGGTACATGGACGACTCGCTCGCACTCGACTCGCCGATCCCGCAGCTCAGTCCAGGGCAGCGGCGCCAGCGCATGGACACGTTGCGGTTGCCACCGCCTGCGCACTTGCCGATGCTTGAAGGCGAGATGCTCCAGACCGACGAAGAGCTCGATGTGCTCGAAGGCGTCTTGAACATGCGCGACGACCAGCAGTTCTTCCCGATGGACATGCGTCGCGCGATCACCATGGAGCTCCGCGGCGCGCGTGCTGCTCAGCAGACCCGTGCAGCTGCTGGAGGCGCTGGTGCTGGTGCTGGTACTGGCGGGCGAGCGCCGCCACCGCCTGCTGAACCACGTCGTCCACATGGCCACCAGCACCACCACCATGGCCACCACGGGCATCACCACGGTCACACCCATCACCACGGCAGCTTCTCGGACGACAGTGACGACGACGGCGGCGAAGAGTTCACACCTGGCTTCCACACCGACTTTGCGCCGCCGCCAGGCATCAGCAGTGCGAACCGCGAGAGCGCAAAGCTGTACCTCACACCGTGCGGCTTGCACATTCGCACGTGTCAGCACGCTGTGCACATCCACTGCCTCGAGCGCTACATCAGCTCGCTGCATGAAAAGGCGATCCGCGGCGAAGAGTTTGACGGCGTGCAGGCGATCGACCCGGACTCGGCGATGACGCAGTTCCTCTGTCCGCTCTGCAAGACGCTCTGCAACTTCTTGATCCCGACTGCGAACCCATCGTCGAGCGCGACCGACAGTGACGGCGACGAGGTCGAGACCAACGCACATCAGCTGCTGCTCACAGCGACGGGCGAGCCAGCGGCGACACCTGGCGCGATGACGAAGTCGCCCATGGCGCCGTGGCACAGCATTGTCGAAGAGCAGATGAAAGTCTCGGGCTGGTACAAGAACGTCTTGGGACAGTTTGGCGACCTCCGGAGCGACAGCGACAGTGTCCACGACCTCTGGCGCGACTACTTTGAAGAGACGCTCTGGGAGCCGCACGGGAGCCTGGAGAAAGGCGCGCCGTTCCTCTGGTCTGCGTGCGCGTTCTCGATCGCCGCGTTCCTCACCGTTGCTGAAGACGAGCACTGCAGCGTCGCTGGCGCCGATGCAGTGTACGACCCGTTGCGCGATCCGTGCCCACCGCCGATGGAGAAAGAGCTCGCGTCGCTCGCTGCTGTGACGAAGTTCTGCCGCTGGTCGTTCTCGCTCCTTGAGCACAGCGCCGACGCAAAGGTGATCTGGGAAACGTCCAAGCGCTGCTGTCCGATCAACAGCGAGACGAAGCGCGAGTACCGCAAGTTCACCAAGGTACGTCTGTCTGTCCGTCTCTGTCTGGCGTGGTGGATGCCTGCACCGCACTGGTACCTGGGTGCTCACATCGCTTCCCTGTTTCTCTCTCTCTTGTGCGCCACCGCTAGCTCCTCGGCTCGATCGACGCGTGTCTCCGCGGCACGATCCTCGGTCTCCTTGTCGCTGACACGTTCACGGTACGACCCAGCTCTCGCTCTGCTGATGTCGCTTGGTGACCGTTTGTCCTACTCGCATCAAGGTGGCTCATACACTCGAGTGCCTGTCTGTTTGCGTTCACTAGGCGTTCGTTGTCTCGAGTGTCATTGCAGCCGATGCGCACACGATCTGGCGGTTCATGCCAGTCTTTAGCGTCGCGGACGTACTCCAGCGTCTGTACGCCGAGTTCTTTGTCGTCGAGAAGACGGAGGACACGTCGCTGTTCCAAGACAAGTTCTCGGTTGTGCACGAGAGCAAGAGCGTCGAGCGCGAGTCGAAGGACGACGACGCTGTTGCAGTCGTGAGCCGCACGCGCAGCGGCAAAGCGATCTCGAGCAGCGCTGCTGCTGCTGCTGCGTCGGAGCGCATGCGTGGCTCCTCGAGTGCGCATGCACCCGAGTCCGCTGCTGCCACTGTTCAGGACCTCATGGACGCGCTCCAGTCAAGCGGTGAGCAGCACACGGAGGCGTACGCTACGCTCGTGCTGCTCAAGCGCATGATTGCAAGCGACACGAGCGAACGGCTCAAGCCGCTCTCGCGCTCTGAGCTCTCGGCGCGCCTTGCACGCGTGAAAGCTGCAAACGCGCTGTTTGTGCGGCGCATGAAGCTCTACTGGCGCTGCGTCGCAGACCACGAGCCGTTTGCGATGCGGTACGGCGCACTGGAGATCCCCGACATCGTTGCGATCGCCCAGACGTCGGACGCCGTGCTCGACCAAGTGTGGAAGTGGTGCGTCGACCGGTTGAACAGCAAGAACTACCTCGGCGTCGCGAAGACTGGCGACAAGTGCGAGCACACGGACGGCGCGAGCGAGGCGTACGTCGCGAGCATGTTCATTCTCCACGACGCGGCGTCGAAGCCGCGGCTGATTGACTTGCCCGTGCAGTACGACGAGCTCTACAGCCAGATGACTGGAGTCAAGTGCGACCGGTGCGACAAAGTGCCGTGCGACCCTGGGATCTGCTTGATCTGCGGCGAGTACCTCTGCTGCGGCGACGCGTGCTGCACGCGACCGTTTATCAACCACGGTCCGCCAGTGGGCGAGTGCACGCGACACGCAGCCGAGTGCGGCGGCGGCATTGGCATTGTGCTCTTGCTCGACCAGTGCCGCGTTGCGATCATTGGCGGGAGCATGGCAGCGTACTTCCCGAGTCCGTACGTCGACGCGCACGGTGAAGAAGACATTGGGTTGCAGCGCGGACGCCCGCTGCGTCTCGACGCTGCGCGCTATCGGTACCTCGAGTCGCTCTGGGTGAACCACCGGATCTTCACAGAAGTCTCGCGTCAGCGCAACCAGCGCGAGCCGCAGTACACAGTCAACCTGTCGTACCTGTAAGGCACTACGTAGTCGCTGCGTCGGGTGGTGGCGGCAGTCGTGAAGGGCCAACGAGAGTAGGAGAGAGAGAGAGGGAGTAGGCATGTAGAGCGAGCGTGCGCGCTATCACCAACAGCGACAGTGGTGGCGTGTGAACAGACTGACCGACCCATGTATTTGACCACCCGCCTGGCGTCCTACACCTCTGCGTCAGCTCGCCTTGCTCCTCTGAGTCTCTCTCGACAGTGCTAGGATGGCGACTAGCCTAGGAACGTCAGGTGTGCCGGCAAGTCGGCGTCGGCGTAGAGCTCGTCTTGGAAGAAGACGCGGAGGAGGCGGCAGTTGCCTCCGATGCGCACGCGCGTCGTTGTCACGTGGCGCGTCCCGAATGCCTGGGATGCGAGCTGCTGGAGGTCCATGCAGAGGTAGCGCCAGCCAATGCGGTCGCCAAATGCAAGTGGGAGCTGCGCACTCGTGTCGTCGACGCGAGCGAGTGAGCGTGCGTTCGTGACCTTGAGCTGCCGGTACGTCTGCTTGTCGTCGAGGACTTCGAGCTGGAGCTCGAAAAACTGCTCGAGGTTCTTCACAAAGAGCACGAGGTACCGAAAGATGTTGCGCGTCGCAAAGACGAGCTCTGCCTCGGAACCTAGGACTTGGACGACCTCTTCCTTCACGTCTTCGTCTTCGACGACGGACACTGCGTTGCCGTTGAGCAGACTCTGGCACTCGTCTTGCGCTTGCAGCACGACTGTGTGCTCGGCAAACGGAATCACATGCACGTCGCCATCGCTCTCGGTGCTGTCGCCGCTGCTGTACTGGGAGATAGTAGAGGAATGGGGAGGCTTGTTGCTCGTGTGCTTGAGCACCTGAGCACAGCGAGTCTGTGAGACCACTCGTGGGAGCAAGCACTCGACGTAGACGTCGCCAGGCGAGTACGAGCCGTCGCCGATCTGCACAAACGACGACGACGAGAGCGCGGTCGAGAGCGTCGAGAGCGTCGAGAGCGGCGGTGTCACTGGACTCTTCATGATGTAGCGTGCAGGTGATTGGAGCAGCCTTTGCACGCTGGACAAGGTGGCAGCAGCGACACCCAAGAGCGTCGTCTGTGATGCGACCAAGGACTAGTGCGTCTGCTCAATGACGAGCAGCCGCGACTGCTCGCTTGGAGGACGGACATCTATCTGCCCGTCAACACACACGATTCGCGGCGACCTTGACGCCCCTGCCTCGCCCATGACTGCGCCGTCGTTCTTTGAGGCGTACAAGGACCTCTTCGAGTACGAGACACACGTTGGCTCGGAAGATCCAGTGACGCTCAGCCAGCGCAATGGCATCGGCACAAAGACGTTCCTCGACAAGTACTGCGAGTGCGAGCAGCGCCAAGCAATGGAGCTGCGTGCTGCCGTGCCAGTCCCACTCGTAACCACGCTCATGCTCGATACGACGTTGATGCGTCCAGCGCCGCTGCATTACTCGAGCACTCGCGGACCGAGTGTCTTTGTGTCCTCAGCTGGAGCGTCTGGTGCAGCCACGAGGCTGTCCAGCCACCATCAGCAGCAACAGCAGCAGCTACTCTTCGAGCAGTACTTCCACACTCAGCAGCAGCAGCAGCAAGCACCGCTGAAACCACGTCCAAGGACGCCAGGGATGTCGTCGTTCACGCGATCGAGGCTCGAGAGCAGTCTGCGCCAGTCAATGAGTAGCAATCAAGAGGACGCGGCCGCGGCGCAAGGCTCTTCAGTTCTGCCTGCCAACTACCCTGTCGGGCCACCAGAGCCTCAAAGTCCACAGCACTACGAACGCAACACCAACCTCGTGTCGCCAAGCAAACCTGCTGCTGCTGCTGCTGATGTGCGACCACAGCGAGCGTCAACTCTACCACACGCGAGTCGATACCACGCGCCAAAGCTCTCCGACCTGCTCATTGACAGCTCGACGCGCTCAGCAGCGCTACGCCATCGCCACGTCGATGAAGCGAAGAAGATCGAGCTGCTCATTGGGTCCAACTGCGGTGGCCGCATCAGCGCAGCAGCAGCAACGACGCTGCCGCCATCGATTCGCCGCCGGCTCCAAGCGTCGATCAACGCGCCGCAGCGACGCGAACAGCTCTACAGCGTCCTGCGCCGCGAGTACGAGGCGCTCTGTGCGTCGCAGTAGAGCATCACTCCAGCACCAACCGAGCCGTACGCGATAGCGACACAAGCGCGCGCGTGTGCGTTGATAAGTTACAACAACTTTCGTTACATCTGCAGGAACGCGTCGTCTGGGAAGCCGTCAAAGAGGTTGCTCGCCATGGCGTCGTCAAAGAGCGAGCTGCTGTCTGCGAACGCGTCAGCTACTGGCGCTGCTGGTGCTGCTGATGGCTCTGTCGTCGTAGCTGCGGTTGCTGTTGCAGCAGCAGTGCCTGTCGTCTGGTTTGGCACTTGCGATGACGACGACTGAGGCTGCTGCTGCTGCTGCTGCTGCTGTGAAGGCAACGCGGCAAATGTCTGCGACGGAGCGTTGCCACTGCCACTACTGCTGCTGCTCGCACTGGGGTCTGGAAACACCATCGCAGTGTTGCTCTGCGCTTGCGCCGATGCCATGGGCATGCCGTACGGGAACGCACTCATCATGAGCTGCTGGTCTGGCATCATCGGGAACGACGCGCTCATGGGGTTCATCATACTCGCAGACGACATGCCGCTCATAGCGTCGTAGCCGCTGAACGCCGCAGGACCTCCGACGAACGCTGGCTGGTTGAACGACGTGTTGAACGGATCGGCTGGCAGGTGGTTCGAGCCCATGGCACCGCCATTGCCGTAGCTGTTGAACATCGCTGGCGACGAGTACATGCCCATGGGCGGCATCTGCATCTGCATCGCGAGGTACTGCGGCGACATCATCGCCATGTTCATTGCAGCTGCTGAGTTCATCATGTAGCTCTGCTGCTGCTGGTTCATGAACGCCGCCGCCGCAGCAGCAGTGGCTGGGTCGGTAGCATTCGGGACCGATGGTGCGTACGCCGCGCCAGGGAACGACTGCACGCCAGTCATCGGGAAGCTCGCCATGGACGACGCACCAGCGAACCCTGTCGACACCATTGCACTGCTCTGCCCTGTGTTGTAGAACGCGCCATCGCTTCCAGGGACAGTCCCGTAGCCTAGTCATCACGTCCAGGCACAACGACACTGTCAGCCCACGGAGCCCACGGAGAGGAGTACAGGGCATGCAACTTCGCCCCAGAGCATACAGAGGACGCACCAAACGGCTGCGACGGCACTTGAGTTGGCATGGGCGGATCCGGAAACGACGTTGGCGACGACAGCGGCGCCATTGCTGACGCTGTTGGCAGCAAAGCGTTGCTGCTGCTGCTGTCGACTGGCGTTGCTGCCTGCGCACGCGCACTCGCAGCTGCCGCTGCTGCTTTTGACTTGCTCTGCGCTGCTTGGCGCGCAAGTGCAGCCGACGCTTTCGACTTCTTGGCTGCGCCATGCGGCGGCGCCGCAGCTGTCGATGTTGACGATCCTGTCGCGTACGACGCTTTCGTCGCAGACGCAGTCGGCGTAACTTTGGTTCGCTCGCTAGCGCTCTCGTCTTCGATTGCGATCTGCTTGTCGGCGAGCGACGCGAGCACTTCGAGCCGCGCGCCAACTTGCTGGCGATACAAGAGGCACTTGCGCACCCACTCCTTGTGCTCTTTCGCCATGCTCTTGGGCGCTGCGCTCACGTCACAGCAGTCACGAGGCGCCGCAGCGCACAGCCATCCAGGCTCAGATGTGAGCAACCGGCCACTCGAGACTGTCTCGATGCGTCCATGCACCTCTCAACTGCGAGACGTACGCTCTTGCGTGTGCAGCGCATTCCACCCGCCGAGTGCTGCATCGTTCTTCTCGAGCATCACTTGGATCTCGCGGGACGTGATCTTGCGCTCGGCTGTGAGGAACTGCCGTCCGCGCGTACCCAGTCGGCCACACACACGCACACATATATATCGAGAGCGAAGCACCCGACAGCAGCCGTGCCAGCAGCAGAGTGGAGTGCGTGAGCGTCTTCACACACGTGCACCTACCACACCCAAGTGCGTACAAGAGATAGAGCGAGCGAGTCGGCTTGGACTGTACCTGAGCTGCTGCTGCAGCGCGCTGCTGCAGCTGCGTCGCGCTCGCTCCATTCGCGCCAGTGCTACTCGCAGCTGCTACTGCCTGTTGCTGCTGTTGCTGGAGCTGCTTGGCGCGCGTGAGGTCTGGGTGGAACTGCTGCTGCTGCGGTTGCTGCTGCATATGTGCGTGAGCTGGGAAGCTCGACGCGCTGTTGGCCATTGCGCGCGCGCTCCCACGACCACCTGCCGCCGCTCGCCGTCGCCGTCGTCCTGGTTGTTGTCGTTGGGCACGAACGAGGTTTTGAAATCGTCCAAACGACTGAAAGTAGTGTATGACACACGAAATTCAGGTGGCCCACGCGACCCGAGCGTCGCTTGACCAGCATCATCGGCATTTGCAGCACCAAGCATGCAGCGCAGCAGCAGCAGCGCCTGCGATACCGACAGCAATGGCGTGTGCGTCTCGGCGCCAGGCAAAGTCCTCATCACTGGCGGGTACCTCGTGCTCGATCCGCAGCGCGCAGGCCTCGTGCTTGCGAGCTCTGCGCGGTTCTACGCACATGTAGCAGCAGCAGCGGCCAACAGAAGCGCCACCACTGAGGTCGGTGCCTCTCGCTCGCTTCACTCGGAGCCACCACGATGCTGACCCTTGCTTGTGTATGCGCTGCAGCCTCCAAGTGCACGCAATGCCAGCAGCAACGACGGACATGGCAACGAGCTCCATGTGACAGTCGAGAGTCTGCAGTTCCACCAGACGATCCGCGGCACGCTCCGTCGAGATGGGCTTTCAGCGCCGTACCAGTTCATCGTAACGTGCGTCTCTGCGCTCTCCATACGTCTAGCTATCATCTCGCGTGAGTCACGGACCGCGACATTCACTGTGTGCTGTTGCGATCAGCGCCGACTCGGACCGGAACGCGTACATCGAAGAGACGCTCCTGTGCGCGATCAACGGCATCGAAGGCGTCGCACCAACGAGCATCGCATGCAAAGCGCTCGCACTGCAGCGCGCACGCAAACACGTGCACATCCAACTCGCTGCAGACAATGACTTCTACTCGCAAGCAGCGCGCGTACGCACTGCTGATCTTGTCTGCGTCCTGGACCAGAGAGCGCGGCGCTCACACTAGTCCATGCTGCTGCCGCTCCTCTGTCGACTGCGCTCTAGCTCCAAGCCGCTGACCAGCCTCTGCAGCGCCACAGCCTCGCTGCACTAGCTCCGTTTCTACCGCCGTTCATGGAGCGTACGTACCTCGTGTGTGACGGATCGATGGACGAACGGCGCCATTTGGCTCATATGGAACACACGGTTGCTCGTGTGGCACGTCGTCCTAGTCAAGCCAAGTGGCGAGTCCGTGGCGCGAAAGACTGGTATGGGCAGCTCTGCAGCGCTCGTGACTGCGCTCGTTGGCGCGCTCGTGTGCTTCTTCGTACCCGCGAACCGCTTCGACGACTGCATGGCGGACCGCGAAGTCATCCACAACCTCGCGCAGCTGAGCCACTGCTTTGTGCAGCGCAAGGTGCGGCGCGAGCGTCAGAGGCTCCTTTGCGTTGACGCCATTGCACAGGTTTACTGACTGTCTGTGCGGACCAGATCGGGAGTGGCTTTGATGTCTCGGCTGCGTGCTTTGGCTCGCAGCGCTACACGCGCTTCCCAGCCTCGCTCCTCGACGCTTTCACGACGCCAGAAGCACTCGAGCCCGCGGTGCTCGGCGCGTGTGTACTGGATCGCGAGTGCTGGTCGATTGCGCGCCGCGTGGTGCGTCGCGTCTCGCGTATGGATCTTGCGCCGACTCGTCGACTCACTCACTCACTCACTCACTCATTGCCGAGGCGCATGCTGTACGGCTGGCTGTCTGCTGGAGCGTAGCGACCGTTCTCGCTGCCGCCAGGTCTACGCTTGTTCATGGGTGACGTCTCAGCCGGCTCTGCAACAGTCTCGATGGTCCGCAAGGTGCGTCGTGTGGCCTAGCACACTAGGGACAGATCGCACTCAGCCGAAAGGACGTGGCACCAGACTGACTGGCGGCGCATCGGTCGCTTGTGCATGTAGGTCTTGGCGTGGCAGGCCGCTGAGCCGCTTGCCGCTCAGCGCGTCATTGCGAGCCTCGATGGCTTCAACACGCACGTTAGCGCAGGCTTTGATGCGCTCCATGCTCTCTTGACGCCGCGCGCTGGCAGCGACCCGACTGCGAACGAGACAGCGATGCTCGCAATGGCGGAGCGCACGTGCGAGCAGGTACGTTTGTGTCTCTGTATGTGTGTCGATCGCAGTAGTGCTGGGTGAATGCTACAGCTGGTGCAGATGCCAGAGCTGTTAACACTTTCGTTCGTATGCGGCTGCCAGTGGGAAGCTGTCGACGCAGAGCTCGGCGCTGTGCTCGTGCAGATCCGCGAGTCGTTCTTGGGTGTGCGGCGCTTGCTTCGGTGCGTGCTCGTTCGTCTGCTCGGAGTCGGTGCTAGCGAGGACTGATGTGATGCTTAACGTGCTGCTGTGTGGACGTAGTGAAATGGGCGAGCGTGCTCACGTGCCAATCGAGCCGCCTGCGCAGCGTGTGCTCGTGGACGCGACGATGGCGATTCCCGGTGTGCTCATCGCTGGTGTCCCAGGAGGTCAGTTCATTTGCCACGGTTGATACTGAGATGGTCTGCTGTGTCGCGATGCTGCTATCGACAAGCCAACAGTGCTGATGAGCTCGTGCTATCTCGCTGCGTACGCATATGGACGCAGCGGGCGGCTTTGACGCGGTGTTTGTCGTGACGCTCGATGCGAGTGTGCTCGACCGCGTCGAAGAGCTCTGGACAGCGTGGCCGCGCTCGCACCCTGGCTCATTGTACGTTCCTGCTCCAGCAATTCGCTCACTTGCTTGCGCTTGTGTGTATCGTTCACTCTCTCTCTCTCTCTCGTGCTTGCGCACGCGGCGTCGCCTCCAGCATCTGTCCACTGCTTGGCGACATCGACACCTCGCATGGACTTCGTCGCGAGTGCTGGAGCCACATCGTCGGTTCAACTCCGAATTAGTCTAAACGCTAGCTTTTACGCTAAATCGAGCTGAATTAGATCCAGATTTGCACTTTCGAAGGACAAACCCAAACCCAAACCAAAAAGAGAGAACAGTGGAGTTGCTGCAGCACAATGGTGCACGAGCTCAAGCGCAAGGTGCGCGGCGACGATGACCACAATGGCGACGTGGACAGCAGCAGCAATGGCGCTGGTGCGAGTGCAAAGCGAAGAGCTGTGCGCACCACTGACCACACACCGGCAAACCATGCGCCTCGCAGCAAAGACAGCGCGCAGAGCGGTGCTGCGGCATCAGCGCTGCGGTTTGCGACCGAGTCGTGGCAGGGCATGAAGCCAACGAACGAAGATCGCCACGTGACTGACGCAACGGCGCTCTTTCCAGGTCCGGTGTTTGGCGTCTTTGATGGCCACGGCGGTGTGTTCACAGTCGAGTTCCTCGTGCGGCATCTCCTGAAAGCGCTGAGCACGAGCGTCAAGCAGCACGTATCGACAAAGGACATTGATGCGCTCACTGCGCTACGGAGCGAGTCAGAGAGCGAAGCCGAGCGCAAGCGAGAGATCGAGACGCAGTTGAGCGTGTGCCAAGAGCAGCTCGCGCAGGCGCAGCAGCTTGTTGCCGACTCGGCCACTGCAGCCAAAGCAGGTGCCACGCCCGAGAACGGCAGCGCGAGCAGCACCAGCAGTGCAAGCGCATTGCAAGAGCAGCTCTGCAGTGCAGTGCAAGCTTTGGAGCTCGCGATCGCGGAGATCGACCGCGAAGACGCGCAGCGGCGCGAGCGCTTCCACGACTGGGTGCTCCACCACGACCCGCTGCTCAAGCGCGCGTTCGTCGAGAGCTTCCAGCGCACCGACGCGCAAGTGCTGCAAAAGAACTCGTCGCGCGACGGCTCCACGGCGCTGCTGCTGTGCTTTGTCATGGGCGGCAGTAGCAGCAATTGTCCAAGTGACATGGCGTACTACTACACTGCGAACCTCGGCGACTGCCGCGCTGTCCTCTGTCGCAATGGCCACGCGATTTCGCTCACGACCGACCACAAACCGAGTCGACCGGACGAGAAGCAGCGCATCGTCGCCGCTGGCGGCTTTGTCGGCACGTTCCACGGCGTCGCGCGCGTGTACTCGGCAGCTGGTGCGGGACTCTCTGTGCACCAGACACCGCAGTCTGCGACGTACCTCGCCGTGTCGCGCGCATTTGGCGATGCGCCGCTCAAGTCGCCGACGCCGCTCGTGTCGTGCGAGCCAGAAGTCAAGCGCTTTCGCGTCGAGCGCGACGATCTCTTCATTGTCGTCGCGTGCGACGGCATCTGGGACGTCCTGAGCAACCAGGACGCAGTTGCGATTGGTCTCCAGCACTTTACAGACGCCCAGCGCGCCGCGGATGCGATCGTGAAAGAGGCGTATCGGCGCGGCAGTAGCGACAACCTCACAGCAACAGTCGTGCAATTTGCTTGGCATGACGGCTCACCGCAGCTTGCGCACGCTCAAGCAACGTGCTCTGGTATTGCAAAGAGTCAGCCCCAGACGCAGCTGGCGCCGCGATTTGTTGCGCCGCATGCGCGCGTGAGTTGCCTTGCAGCAGCCGACACGGCAAGCAGTGACACTGCGGCTGGGGAAACGACTGAGAACCAAGACGACGACGACGACGATGAGAATGACGGCGACGAAGAGATTGACATGTTCAATCTGTAGCAGTGCTTGGCGTGTATTGCGTCCTGCGTAGTAGGTAGAGTACGTGCTTGCGTCGCATTAGCTGGCATCGTACGACTCGATGAGCTTCTTCTGTTGAAGTGTCTGTTCATGTTGCAGCAAGAGCCAAACCGACCAATGAGCGTGTCAGATGCGGTGCAAGTGCAACGACAAGCTTTGGCAGCAAGTAGTGCGCGCACTTTCGCGATCGCGTCCATCGTTGCGTGCTCATAGATGCGCAGACGCAATGCAGAAGGCGGCGCGTCGGTTCGTCCATTCGCTGCACTTGGTCGCGTTGTGCGCTGCTTTGCGAGACTGCGCTGCTGCTTGCGCTTTGTCACGAGTCGCGGGTCGACAAAGAGCTCTGCCTCTGAGGCGGACGCAAGCAAACGTGTATCAATCGCTGTCAGCCGCACAAGCACGCGCGCAATAGAGATGACACTGCGGTCGTCGTACCAATGCGCGGGACTTCGTACTGCCGATTGATCACAAGTGCGCTCTTGTGCTGCTTGGTGTGCGCTGCGAGCGTGACGCGCACTTCGTACCTACTGCCGCCATTGACGTGCGCAGCGAGTTGGCTCTGGAGGAATCGCGTTGCGCGCTCGAACTGCAGCGGTACGCATTGCAGTCTGTGAGCATCAGTCGCAATGGTGCGCGCTCACGTAGTGCACGCACCTCGTCTTCAACATCATTGCTGCGTCGCGCGCGCTGCGACTCGAGTCGGTAGAGCTGGTACGTCGCAACGAGCACAGCGACGAGCACGACTGCGCGCGGGTGCAGTCAGCGGTCTGTCGCAGCACGTCGCAGTGCCGCGTGCGCATTGTACGCACCGAGCGCGTGTCGCCGGAGTCCCGAGATCATGCTCGTTCGTCTCGTTGCTGTTGTTGCTGTTGGTGTGTGCAATGCTCAGAGCGTCCGCACTTAATCGGGATCATACATTTGTGCAGAGAAGAAGACGACATCGAACCGACGCGCAAGCGAACAGCACTGTCTTTCGCTGCGACGTCTCAATGGCGACCGCGCATACGACCTACACACGCACATACTCTACACCCTTCTTCTCGTGTCTGCCTGTTTGCTTCACGAGGACATCTTGCATCACGCTTTCTCGGCGCAGCGCGCGTCGCTCTGCACTGGTGTCGTCACGAACAGACACGTTGCGTACGCATGGCGATCGAGCAGCAGCTTCGCGACTGCCGCCTTCTGCGAGCTGTTGCTTCCGTCGTGAGCGCTTGCTGCTGCAGCTGCCGACGCTTTCTGTGCATCCAAGACCCAGTCGGCCGAGTCAAAGCGCTGGAGACGGATGCGCCGCACTTGCTGCTGCGGGTATCTCCCGTTCGTCGATGTGCTGTCCGCGATCACTAACGGCGACGGCGGCGCGGAATGCTGACGCTGCGTCGCTTCAGGCTCTGGCTCGTGCTCGTCTTCCACAGCGCGACATTGCTGTCGCTGACCTTGCGGACTCGCTGCCATCGCGGCTGCTGCGCTCTGGATCATGACGTAGTCAGCCGAGTCAAAGCGCTGGCGCTTCTCAGTATGCCGCTTCATGATCGCACGAGCGACTGTCTTCGCTGGCTCCCCACTGTGCATCAGCTGCTCGCGTCGGTAGTAGCTGTCGTTGCACGACGTTGTTGTCGCTGCTGACGACGACGCAGTAGCTTGGGCAGGGCTCGAGTGCGCCATTGTGTCTTGAGCTGGTCGGTCAGTCGTGTCGTGAGGTGAGAGCGCGCAGAGAGCAGGCAGGCAGACGCCCAGGACGGTGCGAGTTCGAAAGTGAGTGTGCGGAGTGGGGTGACTCGTGTGCACGCGCGCAGAGGCCCATCGCGTACGAGTGGAGTTGGGTGACTGGCTCGACCTCGAGAGGACGCGCACACAGATACGCTTGCGCGTCTTATCGATCGCCCATACATCCTCGCCATCTGGTCGCAAGTCGGACTCGCTTGTGCTTCGTCCTGTTGTGAGCAGTGCTGCTGCTGCTGCTGGTTGACTCGACACGGATTGGTGAACGACGTTTCGAGGCCCCTCGCGACAAGCGAGATGACTGGATGGCGATCGACGCTACGTGCCTCGCTGCTCGTTGCCGCGCGTGCGCATGTGTCGAGCCAGCGAGCGCATCTCAGTCAGTCGTCACGCAAAGGATCGATCTGATACTCCATGGAGCGCCTGCTGCTTGCGATCAGGGGCCATTTGTGTGACTGATGGATTGTCTGGCTATCCACCCCCATGACATGACATGACATGACATGCCTCACTCGCACACGATCGGCAACGGCCAGTAGCAGCAGCAGCAGCAGCGACGCTGGATTGATCGCGCCGATCCTAGCGATAGATGCACGCAGTTGCACCTGCACGCGCGCCTAGAGCTTGTCGACGTATGACCCGTCCTCAGTCGCCACGCGCACTTGGTTCCCCACTTCAATGAACAGCGGCACTTTGACAACTGCGCCGTTCTCGAGCGTCGCGTCCTTGACGCTCAGTGCAGTGTCTGCAACGCCCTTGGGCGTTGTTTTCTGTCCAGACGCATCGCGATCAGAACAGGTGAGTCTCGTGACGCACTACACCGCAGCAGAGCACTTGCTCACAGCGCAAGAGCAAATGCAGGGCGCACCGTCACAGTGAGCGTCACGTTCTCCGGCATGTTGGCCCAGAGCACGTCGCCATCGACGATCTGGAGCGTGAGCGTCATGCCTTCCAAGAGGAACTCCATCTGGCGCTCCGGGAACAGATCCGCGGGCACTTCAAGCTGAACATGCGCACCACAGCTTCAGGTGTCAGCGCACTAGCACATTCGCACGCACACGATACCGCATACGTTGCACATTGAGCACACGCGCACACCTGCTCAAACGACGTGTTGTGCATCAGGACGAGGTTGTTGCCGTCTTGGTAGAGGAACTGGAAGAACTGGTCGGGACCAAGCGGCGCCTTCTGCACGCTCTCAGCTGCGCGGAAGCGGCGGTTCGTCTTGCTCCCTGTCTTGATCTCCTTGAGCTCGACCTGGCAGCAGCGCACGCGTCGTCCATCGCGTGCGTTTGTGCGTGCGCAAGGAAGCAAATGGTGAGGTTGAGGCTCCGAGTCTGCTGCACATGAGCGATCGAATGCACAGCTCGGTCGGAAGCTGCACGAGATGCGCGAAGTGTCGGTACCTGCGCATACGCGCCACCTTTGCCAGGCTTGACGTGCTGCGTCTTGGTCACGCGGTAGATGCGGCTGTCGAGGTCGAGTGCCATGCCCACTCGGATCTGGTTGCCTGGACATCCACAGAGAGAGCAAGAGCGAGAACGAGAGGTTGCATCAGCGAGTTTCGTCAGAGCGAGCGCAACAGCAGCAAGCAGTACGCACCATTGATCGTCGCAAAGCGCACGCCGGCGCCGAACGGCTGCGAGGTCGCGGCAGTGGCAGCGCGCGCGATCGCTCGGCGCAGCATGAACATGTCGAGTGTGTGTGGTCCAAAATGATGCGCAAATCCTGGATGCTATTGGTTACTCATATACACAGCTACTTTCACTAAATTACTGGTCAGGTGCTGATAATCCAGGCAACTCGTGACTTGACGAGCAGCTCGGGCGAGCATGCAGCGCTTGCTCGGCTGGATGTCGGCGCGCAGCAAGCCGGACGCAGCAGCAACAACGCTCCACCAGGGTGTCGAAGACGCTGTGCGCGCCGACGCGCGCGGCGAGCACGCACATGCAGTCGAGCTCTACGCAGCAGCGATCGAGAAGATGCTGCACCATCTCCAGCGTCCGTCCGTGCGGCTTGCGTGTTTGTTCTCGTGCACACGCATTCGCACAGCATGACTAACAGCGACAGCAAACTGTCAACGCGCTGTCTTGTGTACCGACCTTGTGATGCACTTGCGTGCGTGTGTGTGTGTACGCGCACTTGCAGAGCTCACGGACGAGCACGAGCAGAAGCAGCTGCGACAAAAGATCAACGAGTACATGACACGCGCCGAGTTTTTGAAAGCGTCACTCCAGCCACGCATCGCTGCGACGGCACCAGCTACTCGAGTGCGTCTACTGAATGTGCACTTGCATGTGAGTTGCGCCACACGAGGACTGACGCTGTGTGGATCAGCCAGCGCCAGCATCGACCGAATCGGAGCGAACACGATCAGGACATCGTGGCTTCATCAAACACCATACGCAGCATGCGCACACGATCCTCGACGACGTGCTGGATCGGTCACCGCAAGTCACGTGGGACGACATTGCTGGTCTCCACGTGGCGAAGCAGATCCTCCAGGTATCACTCGGCCCACTGTCATGTGAGGCACGCGGCTTGTGTCTGATCGTGGCGACTCGAATGTGTCTTCAATGGGCTACGTGTGCCCAGGAGGCCGTGATCTACCCGAGTCTCCGACCAGATCTGTTCACAGGACTGCTCGCACCACCACGCGGCGTGCTGCTCTTCGGCCCCCCTGGAACAGGTCCACCGAGCCATTCACAATCTGCACGCATAGACGCACTGGTTTTGTCGGCCACCGACACGCGAGCACTCACGACGCCTTTGACACTTGGCCACCCAGGCAAGACGCTGCTCGCAAAAGCAGTCGCGACTGAATCGAACGCGACGTTCTTCAAGTGCGTAGGGCGGAGAAGCGGGCTGACGGCCTCTCGGTGCAGTCCCACACTCACATTGCAGTCGCCGCTTTGCCTCAATGGTTCACAGCATCTCAGCGTCGACGCTCACGTCCAAGTGGGTCGGTGAAGGCGAGAAGCTCGTGCGCACGCTATTTGAACTCGCGCGCGAGCTCCAGCCTGCGGTGATCTTCCTCGACGAAATGGACGCTCTGCTGTCCACGCGCTCAGCATCGGAGAACGATGCGAGTCGACGCATCAAGAACCAGGTGTGCACGCCAGGGCACCCAGCTTTCGCTCGGTCACTTGCTCCCTGTCACGGCACTTGACTGACGCCGAGACATGTCGACGGGCAGTTCTTCACGGAGCTCGATGGCGCTGCGTCGTCGCCGACCGACCGCATCCTCGTCATGGGTGCGACCAACTTGCCGCAGGAGCTCGACGAAGCGATCATCCGGCGCTTGGAGAAGCGCATCTACGGTTCGTTTCGTTGTATCGCTTACCTGCTCGTGCTGCTGTTGCTGCTGTCCCCACTCAGGCAACGGCCTGCTTGCTGGAATGAATCGCTAGTGCCGCTCCCAGACAGCGAGTCGCGCGAAGTGCTGCTGCGGCACCTCCTCACTCACCAAAAGACAGCGATCGCTGCCCGCGACATGGCCACGATCGTCCGCGAAACGGCGGGGTACTCGGGCAGCGACCTCAAAGCGCTCTGCAAAGACGCAGCGATGGGACCGATCCGCGAACTCGGTGCGCGCATCACACAAGCCACAACCGACGACGTCCGCGGCATCAACGCCAGCGACTTTGGCACAGCACTCACGCGCGTGCGTCCGAGCGTGTCGAACGAGACCGTTGCGTCGCTGCTAGCGTGGAATGAGCTGTATGGCGTGTCAGCTGCTGCTGCTACTGCGAAGCGCTAGTGGGGCAAGCGAGTGCTCACAATGTCAATCGCACGCATCCTCGTTGGACGACAGAAGACACAGTGGGAGACAGCCAGTCGCTCTGATGGTGTTGTGGGTGCTGTTGTCGCTCTTGCGCGGATGCGCGTGTGGGTGGTCTAGAGGACAGCACTGGCAGTGGCTCGCTCGCTTGCTCACTCCTTGCGCTCGTAGATCATCATGTACGACTCGGAGACGCCAATGAGCTGCGGCATCGTCTCTTGCACGTGGAGGTCCTGGATCTCGTACCACTGCTCGGTCGCCTAGTGACGATCGCAGACCACGCAAACCAGACACAGTCACAGACAACGCCATGTCAGTCGCGCACAGTCGACCAGAAGCAGCAGCGCTATACTGTGCGTGCTGTTGCTGACGTACTCGGTTCTGCACGTGGACGCGGTAGCTCCCTTCTGTCAACGGGTTCGACTTGAGCGCCGCTTCCTTCCCAGTCGTCACGGGCGAGTCGTGCACAATGTTCGCGATCAAGTTGTACCTGCTCAAGACGACGACGACGACGTCCAATCTGTTAGACACGGCTGTCGAGGGGCAATGCGCATGGACAGCAGCATCGTCAGGCGACGTACTTGGTCGACGGCGTGGTCACGCGCAGGGCTTTGTCCACGAGATCCGACTTCTCCACACAGTCCTGCAGTCCAGAGCAAGTGCGAAGTCCACCTCATTAGCTCTAGCTAGCGTTGCAACCACCCGGCACTGGCGTCTCTCGCATCTGTAGTTGGCGCCATTGAGAGTCTGTGGACCACTAAGACAACCACGCACCTTGGACGAGACGTTGTGCTTTGACAGCAGCGCGCGCAAGTCGGCGATCGACCTGGTACGTGGCACACGCATTCAGAGTGACAGCGGACAGTTGACATCTGTCAGTCTCCACGCAGTCTCTAGCAGTCAACAGCGC
The DNA here is from genome assembly GCA_023333885.1 of Globisporangium parvum. Lineage (NCBI taxonomy): Eukaryota > Oomycota > Peronosporomycetes > Pythiales > Pythiaceae > Globisporangium > Globisporangium parvum. The sequence continues at coordinate 87,625 of JAASFT010000010.1, forward strand.
GCATCGTACATGACAGCGAGCTCCTCTTCGGTCGGAATCGACGCGTCGAGGTGCACGTAGTCACGCAGCTCGAGGTTCTTCACTGGAAAGTTCACGATCGTCGGGTTCTTCTCGGTGAAGAAGTTGTTGCGCGTGAAGCGCTTGACATGGAAGATCACGTACGACGGCAGCGACTCGATCTGGTACGTCTTCTTGAGGCGCTGCGAGCCCTGGAGCACGTGCTGCACAATCCAACACAGTCGCATCAGCGCTCGCATACCCACACATCCCACACTCTAACACAGTCAATGCGCACTGAAGCGTACCGTCACGCGCGTGCCGTCGTACTTCTCCAAGACAGTGAACAGCGGCACCTGTGGCACACATCCATCCAGCGGTGTGAGCGAGGGTCTCGCGGGCATACAGAGCTGCAGGGAAGGACGCACCTGAGGGATGATGTTCCCGCCCTGCGAGTCCTTGAACAGAGGCGTCGATGGCAAGTCGAGCGCCATCAGCCTAGCCAACCACACAACACAAGACGTCAGTCCTTTGAGCACGTATCAAACGACACCGGAGGGTGCATAGCGTACAGGAACGGCGACTTGGCGGTCGTAGCGCCTGCTGCTGGCTTGCTCTCGTCGACTGTCGAGACTTGGACAAAGCCCTGGAAGCACTTGTGGATGATGCTGCTCCCAGGCTTCGACGATCCGCCCAAGCCCTGTTGCGCACACACGCGCACACAATCCAGGCGACAGTGTCTCGTTAGCACCGCGGACGCTTCGCTCGACACAGGCGTGACTTGCGCATGATCGATGCAGCTGCTTGTGTAGTACGCACACGGTGCAGCTCGTTCAGGAGCCACGAGAGGAACTCGACGCTCTCGTTCTGCTGCCCCACGTGAAAGCGCTTCTTGCTGCTCACGGACACCTCTTGGACAAACTCATGCGGACTGATCTGCGCGACACAACAGCAGCACCGAGCGTCTGTGAGTATCGCACAAGCAGCAGCACCATCCCATGCATGCACCAACTAGCCGGTCGCATGGCAACAGAGAGTGCCGCACCGTGTTCTTGAAGTTGTGCGGACTCCACATCTTCCGGAGCAGCTCGCCAAAGCGGCGCACGACCAGCGACTTGGACGCAGTCACGTCTGCAGTCGCTTGCAGGAAGAAGTTGCGCAGTGGCGGGACGTGCGCCAGCGCTTGGACGACGACGTTGATGTAGTCCGTGTTCTTGAGGTTGTTGAGACCAATGAAGCCTAGACGATCGATCAAGCACGCAGACAGCCAGGCAACGAAGCAGTGTGTCAGCACGAGCTCTAGATGAAGCGAGAGACGCGTGCGAGAGGTGCGCACCTGGCAAGTACGAGACGCCGAATGCATCTTGCGCGAGGATGCGGTTCTGGTCGAGCTTGGCGATCTGCGCAGACTCGAACGACGGCCGCAGCGCGCTCTTGATCGGCTGGAGGCAGTGGTCCACGACTTCGTAGTTGTCCGGGAGACAGTAGATCTTGTCGTTCTGGAGGTTGATGAACACGTGGTGCGCGCTCTGCACCGAGTGCGTGAACGCGTGCGTTGCGCGGCCGCGGCCTTTGAAGTACTTGCCGCACACGAGGCAGGCGTAGACGTTCTGGTCCGAGAGCGACACGGAGCAGATCTTTTCAAAGTCAAAGTCCAGCATCTGGTGGTTGATCGTGTCGAGGTACGGGCACTTGCGGCGCTTCGCGTCGCCCTGGCCGTTGCTGCTCACGTCGCCATTCACGGCGCTCTCGTCTGCGCTGCGCTTCATGCCTGTCGTGTTGCTGGTGGTCGGTCGACTTGGCTTTGTTTGAGTGGTGGATTTATCGCAAGAATGCAAGTACACATTCAAAGTGTAGTTGCCTCTGGCAATCAAGAATCTGAAAATACGAAAACGCAGCCCTTACATTTGCCAAGTGCATGGATCGTGATGCTGGCATTCAGGACACTCAAGACTCGAACTTGCCACGCATGGAGCGTGCTAGGCAAGAAGCTGTGGTCATCGCAAGACCTCGAGGTAGTTTGAAAGCGTCGCGTACTCATGCATTGATTTGGATCACCTACTTGCGCTATCCATCGTGGTGGTTGAAAGAGCGAGTTCGCAGCCCACGCCGGCAAGTCGCCGTTGTCAAAGTTGCACGTGTACGTCATGCGGAGCTCTCCTGGTTTCTTCGTTGTGTGGTACATGAAGCCCATGAGCGGCACGATGTCGCGCACGTACTTGCTCGACTCGGC
>JAASFT010000100.1:0-41571 GCA_023333885.1 Globisporangium parvum
ACTTGCTTGTATCGAGCTCAAATTTTATCACCAAATAGAACGCAATACGTTCTATCATCTCGCAAAAATCACGCTCGCAAATGCATTTTCGAAGAAAAATCGACCGATTTCAGATTTTTTACCCTGTCCCTAACTTTTTGATGTGCACTGTACGTTACAAATCATATCTTTAAGTCAAGAGTGCGCTCCATTTATTGCAAATCTACTAATGGAATATATATATATTGTACAATACCTGTTGAACTTGATCTATAACTTAGACAGGAGAATATTGGTGCCAACAACTTGGTGCGTAAGTATCTTGAATATAGACACGTATTGTGTCTATTTTCACAATTAATAGTACTTTTGTAAATATCGCTACCTCTGACCTGAGGTATTGTGTCTATTTTCACAATTACATTTTTTTACAATATAGCCACCTCTGACCTCTGACCACAACAGCCAACAATGTGCCGAAATTACAGCATTGGCATGATTAGGGATGTGGTATAAATAATAGCACAATATAGCCACAAAACCAGCAATTGGCCAATAAGCGTCATGTATCGCCACGTATCGATGGCGTTGGCACATTGGGCCAGGGCTGAAAGGTGAAGATAACATTCGTCACATTTGAAGAGGGCCAATGGGTTCAGAACGAATAAACTTGAGTTGTTTTTGTGGACTGGATAATGAAGGTCAGGAAACAAAATTCACCGTAAAGAAATATTGTATGTTTACTGGAAAGCTTAGACAGTCCGGAAAATACAACGCTGGAGATTAATGTGAATGAATGCCCCTTAGACTTGAAATTTGTATCGGAATGATGCTGAGGAGTCACTTCATTTAATTAAAGTATGTAAATGTCAGACGCTGGGGCCTTGTTCGCCAGTTTATCTCCAGTGAGTTAAACAGGTTTAACTCGACAGATTACGGTATTTTCATCAGAGAACACGTCAAAAAGATAGACACGTTTATCATCGAAAACCTGTTTATCGTAGAACAACTATTTGCCGTTTTACCTAAAACACAACGTGGTTTTTCAAGGTCTAAATTTTCATCGAACACGATAAGTACGAAAACGCATCCACACAGAACAGCGTTTTCCCACTTAAGCACGATCAACTGAAATTGAGATTATTGGCGAACACGGCCTAGATTTGAATCTGTATTTGAGATATTTTTCATAAGTACGTTGGATTTGCTCGGCTTAGAGCCGAGCCAGCGCTTGCGCGCACAAACAGTGCGCGCAAGTGGCAAGATTCGAACAGGACTTGGCTCGGAAAGCGTGCCACTTTGGCGAAATCTGAAAAATGTGGCACAACTTCCGAGCCAAGTCCTGTTCGAATCTTGCCACTGGCGCGCAAATAGCGAACATCGTACTTAAACTTACACGTCGTACTTAACAAATAACGAATGGTTTTTTCGTGATATTTGAAGGTTCTTTATTTAATTAAACCTTGACGAACAAATTCCGATTTTTTGCGTTTCTCTAAATTCGAGGTTTTCCAAAAACAAACAGGAAAACCCTCATCAGGTGAAATTTTTGTTTCAAATACTGTCGATTTTCAAAAGAAGACAACGAACACTTTTCGCACACACATTTGTGTCACAATCACAATTTTGTCGCACGTCAAAAACTCACTTACAAATGTCAAGTTGATTTTGACTTACTCACGTTCCAAAAGTGATTTTCCTGTTAATGGCTTAATAACTTATTGGGTACAAATTTTGAAAGCCAAAACTGTATGCCATATACACTATACAGTGTATACTGTATAGATATATATGTCTACATTTAAGAATTTGTTTTTTGAAAAATCTCATATACCTCGAACAACACAAATTTTCAAACTTGTTCGACGAGGTTGTATTAACTAAGCGATCCAAACGTCATGTTCCCACATTTGCGATGTCTCTCATACATAGGCAAGTCAATTCCAAAATCCATAGTAAAAGCAAGCTTACTATTCTCGAATTTTTGGCTTGGCTTTACTATACTTCATAGAAGTGCGGTACTACCGATTTTGTAATTGTTAGTTTTGGCTTTCTAAATTTTCCTATCTTCGGTGTTGGCAAAGGGCCAATGGGCCAACGTCCTATATTTGTAATTATATTTGTCCCAAAGTTACGAATGAAGATGCCCAAACTCACTAATTTGGTAAATGCTGCTGCCAGCAAACAGCAACAGCGATATGGCAGCCACCCCGATGGCAGTGGACGCTGTGTGGCGCGAGCTCAAGGCCGTGTGCGCCGCGCTCCGCAGCGCGAAGAACAAGACCGAGCGCGGCAGTGCCGTCGCGCAGGCGCAGCAATTTCTCAGCGACGACCACCACCGCCGCCTCGTTCACAAGTGGCGCGCATGGGGACTGCTCCTTTCGAATCTGCTCCACGTTGTCAAGACCGACGCGCAGTCGTACTTGAACGGTCCGAGCACGAGCACGAGCACGAGCGCGAGCGCTCGTTCGCGCAAACGCGGTGCGCTGTCGCCCTCCTCGGCTGCTGGTAAGAAGCGGTGGCTCAAGAACGCTGCTCCGCGGCTCGAGTACTGGACGTACTTGCGCAACGAGTTTGCGTCGCTTCATACACTCGACGACCCCGTGCTCCACTTGGACCCGAACGGCCGCGAGTGCGTGCACCAGCTCTTTGAGTTTGCAGTTGTCGTCATTGGCCGCGAAGCCGACGAATGCGAAGACGCGAGCGTCGCAGCGCGGCTCGAAGACGAAGCGTGGCGCACGGTCGAGCTGATCGTGCCGTTCCACGTCTACTGCGCCGTTGTGCCTGCTGCGCACTTGCAGGACGTGCTGGAGCTTGCGCTCGCGTCGCTGGAGCACGGCAATACGATCGGTCTCGCGAGTCGTGCAGCGCTGCGAGCGAGCGTCGTGCAGAAGCTGCTGCCGCACTGTCCGTTCGACCTCCGGGACCTGTTGCCGCGGCTGCTCGAGTTCTTTGGCGACTGGTTCAGTCGCGTCGGGAGTGGCAGTGACAGCGGCTTTGTGAGTGCGCAGAGCGTCGATGACGTTGCGCCACTGCTCTTGGCCGCTGCCACAGACCTCGTGAAGGCTCAAGCGACAGCTGCGGGACTCCCTCTGCTCGCGCACGGCGTGCCGATCCTCCACTACATCCAGCGCGTCTGGAAAGCGACCAAGTTCCGCCCACGCGTCCACATGACCGAGTTCATTCGGACGTTCCTCGACCAGCTCGGACGCCAAGCACCGGAAGTCCTACTTCGCAGCACTGCGCACTCACCAGCGCTTGTCCTGAGCGACCACGTGCAGTTGGACGCGACGGTGCTTCGCCGGACACTCAAAGCGCTCGTCGCGATGCTCTTGAGCCCGAAAGACGTCCAGTCGCTGCTGCTGCACGTCAAAGTCAGTGGCAGCGGCAGCACTGGGAGTGGCGTCCTCGGTCCTGGCAGTAGTAGCGCGAGCAGCAGTAGCGCGACGAGTGCGAACGTCGGCGTTTTGCTCGACGTCGAGCCGCCGATTGCGAGCTACGTCCGGTGCGCAGCTGACGTGATCTACCACCACGATCGCCTCGTTACAGCGCTGCTGGAGCACGAGAGCACTCGTAACGAGACGCGGTCGGTAGGTAGTTCAGCAATCGGTAGCAAGCGCGCGCGACCAGGGAGCACAACGCTTGCGTGGGAGTCGCTGCTTGAGACACTCGTCCTCAGTGACGCGCCGCTCGATGGACGCGAGCGCACTGGTGTCCAGAAGCAGCACGTCGCGTGGCTCTTGCTCTTGCTCGCCGTGCTCACGCGCCATGGCGCGTACTACGTCGCGAATCGGATCGGCGACGTCACGACTGCAGTCGATGCACTGAGCCACGTCCTCGAAGCAAAAGAGCTTGACCAGCGGCAGTACGTCGCACTGAGCGTCTTGATCCAGCTCTCGCACCTCGCAGTGCAGCACCCAGACGCGTGTCGCGACCTCTTGGACGAGCGCTGGCAGCGCGTCTATCGCCAGCTCCTTCGCATTGATCTGCCGTATGCTGACGCGACTGCGAGCGCCGTCCTCAGCAAAGACGCAGCAGGCGACGTTGTGCTCCACCTCTTGACCAACGCCATTGCGTTTCGGCTCGTGCCGCAGTGGCTCGTGGCTGAGACGCAGGCGCAGCTCGTGCGGCTCCCAGTGTTTCAGAGCGCTCGAGCAGCGCTCGTCGCGGCGTCCCGTGCTGCAAGCAGTGGCTCGAGTGCGGCTGTGGCGTCCGCAGCACCCGTGCGCCTGCTCACCGCGCTGCTCCAGTGCGTTGAGCTACAGGAGAGTAGCAACGCGAGCCTCGACTCTGCGCTCGTTCTCTCGCAGCTACAAAGCAGCAGCGTCGATGTGCTGGACTGTGAGCCACGCTCGCTTCACACGACGCTGCTTGCGACTCTGTTCACGCACTTGGAGATGCAAGTGATGTCAGCGACGTCAGCTCTGTCGTCCGTCCCAGCCGTCGCTTACGCAAGTGCGCTCTTGGCGTTCGTGGCGCCGGTGATGGCGCCGAATGCGTTCTACGCTGGCAGTCGCCTCGTCTCGAGTCTTCTCAAGACCGTTGCGCAGAGTGGGGAGAGCGTGTCGTCAGCCGACCGAGCGCTCGACGGCTTTGGCGTTCACTTTACGTGCCACGAAGGCGGTCTCGCGACGCTCCTCCACGCCGCAGACGCCGACGCGTGCGGACCGCATCGCTTCTCCGAGACGATCGAGACGTACTTGAGCGAGGCGGGGCTCACGTCTGCGCACCACTCCAAGGCGGCGTCGAGTGCAAGTGCCAGTGCGAGCCACCGCGAGAGGTTCGCGCCGTTGACTCTCCCAATGGCGCTGCTCGCTCCGCTACTACCAGACACAAGTGCCTCGACGTTTGACTTTGCGTTGCCGCACGCGCAGCAGGCGCTCGACGGTGCACCGTCAGTCGGTAGAGACACGCAGCGCGCGATGCACAGAGCTATGGCCGCACACTTTGCGCGCCTCTTGACGACCCTCAGCGCAACGCTGCGCTCTGCAAGCAGTGACGCGCGAGTGCTCACGCAGACGCTCGCTCGAGCGATGCACGTACGTGCTCTTGTATCGATGAGGCTCGTGAGTCGTACAGCCTGATGCCCCAGTGTCGCCCTCGCTAACACAGTCGCTGCTGTGCTCTCTAGGTCGGAGTCGTCCTTGCGTGTTTGTACACGGAGCTTCCGCGTCCATGCGCAACAGCCTCGGGCGATCCCAGCAACACTGTCGACGTCGCGAGCTTGCTCGAGCGCTTCCTCACTCTCGTCGCAGACCACGTGACAGTCAGTGGCTTTGCTGCTGCACAGATTGACGTCACGACCGCGACGTGCACGATCGAGATCCTCACGCAGCTCCACGCGCTCGTGCTCATTCTTCAAGGCAAGTCCACGCTCGCAGCATGTGCGCATCCTTGCGCCGAGCCAGTCGACTTGCACTTCCCGTCCGAGCTCCGTCCGTCGATCCGCACACTCGTCGGTGCCATTGAAACAGGCTTGACGCTCTTAGCCACCGGCAACAGCAGCGGCACTAGCGCGTCTTCTGCGGCACTGACAGCAGGCGCTGGCGTGTTCATGGGGTCCAGCAGCAGCACGGATTGGGTTGCGGCGTCGACGAGCAGCAGCGAGACGCATGTGCCCATGCCACCTGCTCGCAGTGAGCTGCTCTTTCGCGACGCGCTCGACGACAGGTGCGTCGCACTCGCTCGCTGTGCAGTGCGACATCTCTCGACCTCTCCATGTACTTCGGACGCCCATAGCCTAACACTCTCGCGCTCACTCGCTAGCTCTGCCCATGACCGCTCGACAGCGGCGCGACCACGCACGCGCGTGCTCAAGACGATCAGTCTCTGGTGCTTCCGCGTGCTGCTGTTCCTGAAGAAAGAGAGCGGGCTCAAGACGATTCGCAACGTCGCGCTGGACGCGCAGTTCCCGCCCGACTTTGTCCTCGCGCTCGCGACGCTGCTCTGCGGTGTCGCCGGGAGCGACAGCCTGGACTTGCAGCTCAAGCTCCTCGAATACGCCGCAGAGGAGTCGTCGCGCGGCAGTAGCAGCAGCCGCCGGTCGAATGCAAGCGTCCGCGTCGCGCTCTTTCAGTCCCAGGTCTTTGCAGTTCTCAAGCTCGCCGGGCGGATGCACGAGCGCCGGAAGCACGAGCACAACGACGACATCCCAGACGCGCTCATGCAGTACACGCAGACGTTCGTCACTGAGACTGCTGCGACTGGAGACCCAAGCGTCTCGACGACACTCCACGTCCTGCGCCAAGCTGAGCTCGAGTGCCTCGAAGTCTACTTCCGACTCGACCTCGACGCGTTTGGCGGCTTTGTCGATGTCGCCATGGCGCGGCTGCTTGATCACGACTGGCGCGTGCGCTGTGCGGCTGTGCGTGGCATACACTCACTGTTCTACATGTACCCCGACGGCGACTCGCAGCTCTTCAAGGACCTGTACCACTACTTGCATCCGATCTTGCCAGCGACCTGTGCGCCGAGCGAGAGCGACGAGAGTCAAGCGCTCGCACCACCCGTACCTCGCAAAGGCGAAGGCGTCAGAGAGACAGGGTCGATCGAAATCTGTGCGACTGTCGCGCTTGCGCTCTACGTGAGCGCGTGCTCGAGAGAAGCGGTCGTGCCAGACGTCCTCGTTGTCTTCCTCCGGCTCGCGTCGAGCGACGCGCCGCTGTACGCGAGTCGCACGTCGACGTTCCTCCATTCGTGGCTCCGTGCGATCGCGACGACGTACGCGTACCCGGCGCCGCAGCGCTTACTCGACGACTACTTTTGCTACGTCTGGTCGCAGTTCATTGCGATCCGCATGCACAGCAGCAGTGACGATGAGAGCAACCAGTCGCACGAGCGCGCGAGTCCACGCCGAGCAAGCGCGCTTGAGCTGCTCGAGCAGTTTCCCATGGCGCTCTTCACAGGCGCGACGACAGACAGTAGCAGCCGCCGCTCGACGCCGTCAGTCGCTGCCGAGTTTGCGGACAAAGTCGACATCCTCTTGCCAGTTGGCGTGCTCTACGACGCGCTCGATGAGACCACCGCGCCGGACTCGTTCCCGTTCCTGCACGAGCTCGTGGCGGTGTTCACGCAGGCTGAGCCAAGCGACAGCGAGCCTGCTCGCCACATGGACATCGCAGTCAACGAGCAGCTCACGACGGATCTGTTTGCACTGTCGTTTGTGCTCCAAGCGTCGCCCGATGCCTCGCTCCAGGACTTTGCGAGTCGCATGTTGGCCGTTGCCGAAGCAAAAGCGTCGGCCAGCGCGCTCTCGATCGGCCATCTCGGCCATGTCGTGTGCAAGATCGCTCGGTTCACAGTCTGGGACCTCGCTCGCGTGAGCGACGAGCCAAGCGACGCTGCGCTCTGGCTCGATGCGATCGCGCACATGAAGCGCAAGTACTCGGGCTTTGACTGGACGCGCATGCACGTCGGCGAGCTCCTGTGCGAGTTCGACGTCCTGCTCTTGACGACCGAGCGCTCAGCGGCGCTCGCAGCTCGCGCGGTGCACTGCTTTGACCAGTTTGTGACCGAAGTCGCGAGCGCATTGACGTCGAACTTTGTGCTGCAGCAGCTCGTCTTGCGCATTGCGTTTGGTGCGATCAAGCAGCTCGCTGGACACAGCAAGGCGATTGCGCGGCGCTTGGCGCTCTGCGTGCGCCAGTCGTGCGCGCAGTTCATGCAGACGCCGGACCTCTTTGGCAAGTACTTGAGCTTTGTCGTCCACGAGATCGCTGACATCTTGGCGCGCAGTCGTCCTGACAATGGCGTGAGCGGCTCGACGACGCGCGTGCTCGACGAAGACGACAAAGGGCACCTCGAGTGGGTCGTCTTTGCCGTCTGCAACAACATGGCGAACGGCCTCGGCAAGAGCATCCTCGACATTGACGCCGTGCCCGTTGGCGTGTCGTCGAGTCTCGATAAACTCAGCGCGCTCATCGCTGGCAGTCGCGACGTCGCTGCGCCAGACGACAGTGCGAGCAGCAGCATGAAGAAGCCACCCACCGCTGTGCTGAGTGCTGGCACAGCGAGTGCGCGACGAGCGAGTCGCCAGATCGACGTGTTTGTCAAGCGCGCACAGGATGTTGGCGGCAAGTTCTACCTCCAGTCGCGGCTCATCCAGTCGTCGTCGTCCGAGTCTGTGGTACGTAGTAGATACGACAGACCGAGTGCTCGCAGTGTGTCGCCCATCCAGCCGCTGTCAACGTCGCTGCTTCGGCTCGCGACAGTTGAAGCGAGCGTGAGTGCGCTAGACGACGCGCTGGCCGACACTGAGCAGCGCGAGCGAGCCGCACAGCGGATTGGGACGCTCACAAAGACGCTGCTCCACTTGAGTGCACGCGAGCGCACGAGCAGCAGTAGTCGTAGTGGATCATGCGAGAGCGACGTGCTCGTTGCACTTGCGGATGCGCTCAGCGCTGTCGGTGCGCTCGATCCGCACACGACCGACCTCAGTCCTGGCGCTGACGCTGCGTCGCTCTCGCGGCTCTACCACGAGCAGTTCCAGCGCGGCGCGTTGCGTGAGACCAAGACGAGTTTCCTCGCGACCATGTACGAGCGCGTGCTCGTGTACTTGACGTCGCTGCTCTTCGACGACTGCGCACTCGCACCCGAGACAGTCGAGCAAACAGTCGTTGCGCTCAAGCGCGTGCTGGAGCTGAGTGAAGGCCACAACGCGCTCGCCAAGTGCAAAGACAGCGACTTGCGCGAGTTCCTCGCGCCGTTCGTATCATCGCCGCCAGCAAACTGGTCGGCGTCCCCGCCATTCACTGGCGCGAGACGCACAGGTGCGAACGCCATCACAACGCAGCAGGAGCACGCGCAGCTCTGGTGCGCAGGTAGCTCGCTCGGCTACGACAAGTGGGTCCGGTCCATGACGTCGTACCTCGCAACGCAAGCGAAGGACCCAGTGCTGCGCGCGTGCGTGTCGCTCGTCGCCGTGCGCACTGAGATGGCAGTCTTTCTGTTCCCGTACGTGCTCTGGAGCGTCCTGCAGCCCGATGTCCCCGCGCAAGAGAGCGAGGGCAGCGGCGCTGGCAGCGGAAGGAGCAGCCGCGTCGCGATTGTTGTCGAGACGGGTGTCCGCGCCATCCTCAAGCACGCAGCGCGATCGAGTGCAGACAGTGCGCTCGACAGTGTTGAGACCGACAGTCCAGACGACGCAGAGTCGAGTCCGGAGCCACTGGAGATCGTCCAGCTGCTCGTCCACAGCGTGACGTTCTTGCGCGAGGTCGAGAAAGCGGCGTTCGTCGAGTCGAACGGCAAGGACCTCGCAAGCGCAAGTGCTGCGAGTGAGAGCAGCGACAAGCGCTCCAGTGCACCAACGAGCCGAGCGAGTGCGTCACAGCCGCAGCGGCTGAACCAGCGCGCCTACGACTGCGGGATCGACGTCGACCTGCTCGACGTCGCACTCGCAGCGATCCGCGTCAAGATGCCGTACTCGGCGATGCAGTACGTCGAGATGTGGCTCGAAGACTCGCACGGCGGCTCGATCCCGTCGCTTGCAACGTCGTCGAGCTCAACAGCAAGTCGCTCGACTGCTTCGAGTGCGCAGACGACCGACTTGGACGAGTACGCGCGCCAGATCTTAGTGCGCGCCTACAGCTTCGACAACAACGTCGATGGGATCTACGGCATCAACGATGGCCGTACACTTGCGTCGCAGCTCATCACGTACAACCAAGAGGGGAGCTACTTGAAAGCACTGCCGATCTACGACGTGTCGTTGCAAATCCAGGCGGCACAGAGCCGAACTAGCAGCAGTACTAGTCCCAGCACGCAGCTCTTGGAAGGCATGTTCCGGTCGTTGCGGCACTTGGGCTTCCAGCACCTCTTGCAGGGCTACTTGGCCTCGCTGCCGCCACGCGCAAGCGCGTCCGTGCAGCTCGATGAGCACAAGTACGAGCTCGCGTGGAAGAACCTGCAGTGGGGCACGCCAGGGACAGCGCTATCGTCCGTGCGTCAGGAACGTCTCGACGCTGCGCCGTACTGCCACCAAAAGGTGCTGTTTCAGTCTCTCAAGGCGCTGGCGCACCGCGATAGCGACCACCTCGCCGCGTTGCTCCGGGCGTCGAAAGCCGCGATCCTCACATCGGTGCAGTTGAGTCTCCGCGGCTTGGAGAGCACGCGCGACGCGTACACAGCGCTACTGTGGCTCGAGTCGATCCGCGACATTGAAGAAGTGGCGCGCACTGTCATCTCGCCGACGAGCGCACGCAGCAGCGGCACCTGCGATGCTGGTGAGTTCGAGCCGTGGGCAACAACGATCGCGTTGCCTCGCGCCGCTGATGATGGCTCGACGAGCGTCACTGCGCTGTGTGAGCAGTGGCAGCGCCGCTACGCACGCATCGCCCATGACTTTGATGCGATCGACAGTCTCGTGGCGCTCCAGCAAGTGCTCGTGACCCTCACGGACGCGTCGCAGACGCACGCCCTGCTCGCGCGCATGCACCTCGCGCACGCAGCGTTCAGTCGCAAGGCAAATAGAGTTGCAGTCGCCTACAGCGCACTCGCGAAGCTCGAGTCGCTCCATCGGCAAGGGCACTTGGCGACGCTTGAAAGCACGCAGTGGAAGATGGAGCGTGCGAAGCTCCTGTGGACACAGCGCGAGACGCGCAGTGCGATCTGGACCGCGAAGCTCCTGTGCTCGGAGCTCGAGCAGACACTCGTGGCGACAGCAGGAGCAGCAGGCGATAGTCAAGCGAGCGCCGCGGTCGATCGGGCAAGCCTCGAGCTCTTGCACGTCGCGGCCTTGACCGTCACGGGCAAGTGGATCGCGTCGCAGCGCTCGGAGAACTCGCAAGTGATCCTCGAAGCGTACTTCCAGCGCGCGACGGACTTGGTCGACGCCATGGACACGCACGTGATCGCACAGCGCGTGCGTGACGCGGCGAAAGCGCACTTGGCGCTTGCGGACTACATGGCGGACATGTACCACCAAGTGCACGCGCGCGTGACGTCGCGCGAGTGGCTCGCGGGCAAGCGCGTCGCTGAAGCGCGGCACCGTGAGCTCGACGAGTGCAATGCGATGCCAGAGGACAAGCGCTTGGCGAACCGCGCGCACATCCACGCGTTGAAGAAAGAGGTGCTGTTTGACAACGAAGAGCGCGCCAAGGTCGAAGACTCGGTCGCGCAGTTCCTCACTGGCGCGCTCCGGAGCTACGGCAAAGGGCTGGCGCTGTCCCCCAAAGCCGAGCTCGCTGTCGTTTTCCGCCTCCTCTCGCTCTGGTTCAGCAACCAGCGCACGAGCGAGACGAACGCAGCGATCGACGACGTCGTGGACGCCGTGCCGTCCTACAAGTTTGTGCCGCTGTCGTACCAGATCATGTCGCGCATTGGAAGCTCGCCTGGGCACCGGACCGCGCGCCGCGGCTTCCAGCAAGTGCTCCGGAAGCTCGTGCTCAAGCTCTGCCTCCAGCACCCGCACCACGCGCTCGTGCAGCTCCTCGCGCTCAAGAACAACGGCGACGTCGAGGGCAAAGGCGCAATGGAGTTCCGTGCGAACGTCGGCGACGCCAAGTCGGACGAAGCCAAGACGTACGTGGACGAGCTTCGGACGACGACCCAGCGCGAGCTGCTCGAGTCGCTCGACATCCTCTCGACCGCGTACATCCAGCTCGCGCTCTTTGACACACGCGACTACCACAACAAAGGCAAGAAGATCCCGCTCGCCAAGGTCCCGATCGTCGGGTTCCACCCGTCGGGCAGTAGCAGCCACTACGCGATCAGCTTTGACCAGTGCCTCCGCGACCGCACGCGCCGCGGGAGCGCGAACCGCACGGTCATGCCGGCCGTGCTCACGTGCAACGTTGCGCCGCGCGCCGACATGGACTACTCGAGCGTCGTGCGCGTGCTGTCGTTCGAGCCAATGTTCTCGATCACGGACAGCGGGATCCACCGGCCGAAGATCATCTACTGCTTCGGCTCGAACGGCCGGCGCTTCAAGCAGCTCGTGAAAGGCAAAGACGACACGCGGCAGGACCTCGTGATCGAGCAGGCGTTCGAGACCGTGAACCACTTCCTCCAGCAAGACAAAGCCACGAGTGCGCGCCACTTGCGCCTGCGGACGTACAAAGTCGTGCCGCTCTCGCCCATTGCCGGCGTGCTCGAGTGGGTCGACAACACCGTGCCGTGGGGCTCGTACCTCGTTGGCCGAACGGCGAAGCGGCTGTCGGCGCACGAGCGGTACCACCCGCACGAGTGGAAGCACGTCGACTGCCGCACGAAGCTCAAGAACGCCACGGACAAGCTCGTGGCGTACCACGACATCGAAGCGCACTTCACACCCGTGTTCCACCACTTCTTCCTCGAGAAGTTCCCGGACCCAGCGATGTGGTACCACCGCCGCCTCGCGTACGTCCAGAGCGCGGCCGTGACGTCAATCGTTGGGTACATCCTCGGCATTGGCGACCGCCACTCGCAGAACATCCTCGTCCACGAAGAGACGGCGGAGCTCGTGCACATTGACTTTGGCGTGGTCTTTGACCAAGGCATGGCGCTGTTCACGCCTGAGACCGTGCCGTTCCGCCTCACGCGCGACATTGTCGACGGCATGGGCGTCGCGGGCGTCGACGGCGTGTTCACGCGCTGCTGCGAAGCGACGCTGCAGCTCTTGCGCAAGAAGAGCGCGTCGGTCGTGACGATCCTCGAAGTCTTTGTGCACGACCCGCTCTATCGCTGGACGCTCTCGCCGCTCAAAGCGCTCAAGATCCAAGAAGAGCGCGGCGGTGCACGGCGACAGCCGCCTCCGAGCTCACGCGGCCACAGCAACAGCGCGCTCGCGTCCAGCGACAGCTCGACGAACGATGCGACGCACACGACGACTGCGACGGGCGATGGCGATGCAAGTGCCAGCAGCAACAACGACGCAGCGGCGCGTGCGCTCCTGCGCGTCAAGCAAAAGCTCGACGGGTACGAGGACCCGAATGGGAACGCCCTGAGCATTGAAGGACAAGTGAAACAGCTCATCAGCGCAGCTCAAGATCCGCACAACCTGTGCAATCTCTTCCCAGGCTGGGCGCCGTGGCTGTAGCAAGTGAGACCATGTGCGCGATGACGGATGTAGATGCCAACGCGCATGTTCCTGGAGATGAATACCCCTACCCCTCTGGAGGTATGACGCTGAAAGCGATACAAGGTACCGCTTTCAGGAGATCACTGTACCTCCACCTTCAATATCTAATCCCTTTTGAAAGCGATCGCGACAACGACGTCGGATTGGCCAAAATGGTTGCATCGAAGTTCAAACAGCGCGTGACACCTATTTTTGATTCTGAGCCATTTGCTGTTTGTTTGTCCAATCGGTATGGCGTCATCTGTCATCATTTCACTTGTTTTTTGAATGGCGAAATACAAACAGTGTTACTCACCGTTTGTGTTTGGTTTGTGAAGAACTGTCAAAGCAGATAAGAATTATGCAAGAACAGCGAGTTGGTGCTATTCGATAGCGATAACTCTTCGACAGTCAGTCTCGATCTGCGCAATCGTCTGGTTAGCACGCCTGTGTCACCGTAAATGTACATCCCCGAGATGGGGAGGTAGATGCCCAAAGCGCACATTCCTGGAGACGAACGAATTTCCTCTGGAGGTCTGAAAGTAAAATTGTACCATTTTGACTCGAGTTCGGCCTGCCTTCACTTCACGAAAGAGTGAGGTGGTTGGGATCGCACACGCTGCAGCAGCAGAGCGGATGGTCGCGCGGCGCATTGGGTCGAGTCCACGTAGTCGCTCGAGGTTACCAGAGCGATCCATCCGCTTTCGACCGGTTCGGTGCATGAGAGAGCGAGACTCGAACACACCTGTGCGCTTGAACGTGTCGAGCGCTCTCCGCCAGATGCGTCGCGCTGTCTGCATGTGGATCTTGAACTTGCCACAGACGAGTGACATCGCTCCGGGGATGTAGATGCCCAACGCTAAAGACGATTTCCCCTGGAGGTCTGAAATTGATGGGTTTCATTTTTGGGTTCTTTGACCGCTGATATCGCTTTGTGGTGGGCGACAGCACTTGTACTCTCACTACAAGTACAAGTGAGAGTACAAGTGAGTGAGATTGAGAGAGAGTCGATACATACGGCGGAACCTCCTGTTTTGGACTGATGAATGAACAGGTATGAAGTGTTTGGTCGAGTGTTTTGACCGTAAGATGCAAGAACCAGTTTCGGTCAATCAAAATCGTCGAGTACCATACACACCTCCGACTGGAGCGCTTGATCTCTCTGGCCGGCTGATTTCACTTTGTTTAGCCACGCGCGCGCTTTGTCGTTGTCAACATTTCTGCGTACATGCGGTCAGTGCTCGCCTTTAGTTCGCCGGCTAATACCAACGTTTGTTGAGCGTCGGAGCGTGATAATGCTGTGGATTCAATTTCCGTGCGCGGTGGCCTACTTGTGGCGGGCATAGTTGCAAGGGGTGAGCACGACACACTTGGCGATCCCAACGTCATGCAGGTGATGGGAAGGTCATCAGTGTTGGAGCACGACGATGCCGCAGCCGACGCTGAGAGGTACACGAAGAAAGTGGACCCCGGACATCCCGCGACTTTGTCGTGTGCGTCACATTGCGCTGGACTTAGGCATCTCCCGCGCCATCAACGCAAACATGCACACACTCACGGAGATACTGTGAAGACTTCCTGAACCAGTCAAACGCAATGCGAGCGGCCATCGGCTCCGTGTATTTCCTTGGTGTGTGATGAACCGTTGCTAATTGCCACTCCAGCGACTTGTAGCCTTCACCTGGCTCTTTTCGTGCGATGATCTCTCGGGACCATGCGGGTGGCTTCTTTTCTTCGTAGGATAACGGCGCTCTGATCTTCAACTTCTTCTGCGTATGGGTCGTTTGCTTAACGTCCTTCGCGCTGGATGCCGAGGAGTCCCCTCGCGGCGACGCTCTCCCTTATACTGTACCTTCTCGTCTATCGGTCCACGACTCACGTGTCGCGGATTGCGGCATGACCGCGCGGGTCGCAGACGAGACTTCCAGGAACGTCGAACTTCCTTGTCTTGGTCTCGTCGACAGGCGTTCCCTGATCATGTCGATCGACGGACATTGCAGCTTGTATGTAGACCGCCGATTGCCCTGTGGTTGGTGACACGTCTTCCACTCTCAACCTTCACCCACACTTCCCCGTCTTGATCTGGAAATCTGAGCATGCGCACAAAGTGAAGAGGAGGGTCCAACAAAGTTACTGGCCGCCTCTCGCTTGTGCTTGTAGCGCAGTCGTTTGTTCCGCAAGTTTAAGCGGGAGCGCGCGAGGGTGGGTTTGGAGAGAGCGAGAAGGGTCTTGTTCAAGGGTGTTCGCCTGCTCGGGGTTGCTGTGTGCGCGCATTTACACTTCCATTTCATTCTATTTTCCGCGCATTTGTACACATCTGGGCGAAGTATCAAGACTACATATGAAGACGTGAGAACAGCACAACGTTTGCTGTCAGGAACATAATATCAATGGAGTTGCAGCCGCAGCCCAAATTAAAGCAGTGGTACAAATTGTACCACTGCTTTCGATCTGTTCAGTATGAAATGAATCAATTTGCCTTCCTTCACTGTTCTACCGAATGGCTTACCGAATAATAATGCACCTCAACACCATCAACATCAACCAAAATATCGATTTTGAGCAAAAAATCGAAATATTTGTGTACATATTGACGAAGTGCATGTACAATTGGCAAACCAATACATTTTTCAAGTATTCCAAACATAATCTTGAATTGTTGTACAACCTATCGAATATTATTGTTTGTCCAGATATTTTGTTGAATCCGGTATACCATGCTGTAGACCCTATTAAGGTTTTCAGTTTGGGGTGGCCAAGTCGCTTCGAGACATTGTTAAAATAGATTAAGCTATCAGTTGAACAATTCGTCTGCATGTCATCAGCCCTTGCTACTGGCGCTGGACTAACGTATTCACTAGCAGATGAGTGATCTCTCCTTGAGCACGTGACGGTGTGTCTCGATGAACCAATCCATGCGCAGCAGCGCTGTTCGTCAGCTTATTGCTGTCCAACAGCTGGCTGTGAATGTGCGCGTTCGTGTGCAGCTGATAATGTGTTGAACGGAATCGACTAGTGTAGGCCCAATGCACTGAGATAGCGACTTCAACTTTGGTCCAATCGCATCGACAGTTTGCATGCGTCTAAACACTAGCAGTCCTAGATCAGCCGCTTCGCAATCATGGAACACTCGTGTATGAACAGAATGACAGGCGAGAGCAGGTAGCCCGCAACGCTCTGTGTACACTTGCTTTGAACCATCCGCCGTTTCGGAACCGCCTAGATCAGGGCGAGTGTCGTTTCGTTCCAGCGATGAGCTAATCTTCGACTCAAGTTGAGCTTGAAGATGGCCACGAGACGCAGTTCGCGTTCGAGATCGGTGGACCGATGTCTGCACGGCTCCTTCTCCACATCCTTCTCGTGTGAACGAGATCCTGTGCTTCTCCGCTCGAGCTCGCAAGCCTGCGCGTCACACTGTGGCGCCACTCTGGTCGTGACGACCATCGACCATCGCAGCAGCGCATCGCATCGACGCGCATCGCGCCAGACTCGCTCATTCGCCCATTTGCTCGGCACGAAGCACTCGCTCTGAGAGACGAAGCACTCGCTCCATCGTCGGAACAACCTACGCTACAGCCAACTGCTCTCTCTCTCTCACACACACGCAGACCAACCAGCCAGCCAGCGCGCTCACTCACTCAACAACACCAGCCACAACAATGGCGCAGGAAGAAGTCGACATCCTGAGCGTCCCGATCGTCGACATCGGCGCGCTCATGGCGTGCAAGACCGATGCACAGGTCGAAGCAACGCTGCAGGACCCGACCGGTCCGTTCCACGACACGATCGCTGCGCTCCGGAGCGCCGCTGTCGACTGGGGCTTCTTTTACATCACGAACCACGGCGTGTCGGTCGAGCAGTTCGACGCCTTCCACGCCGCCATGCGCGCGTTCTTCAAGCTCTCGAAAGACATCAAGAACACCATCCGCCGCACGCCAGAGAACGCGCGCGGGTACTTTGACGGCGAACTTACGAAGAACAAAGTGGACTGGAAAGAGGTCTTTGACTTTGCTGGTCGCCACGAAGACGCAGCGCCAGACGACACGGTGTACCGCGTCATGGGCCGCGACCAGAACCAGTGGCTCCCCGAAGACGTCCTCCCAGGCTTTCGCGCGACCATGCGTGCGTACTCAGACCACATGGAGCACATTGGCCGGCGCTTGCTCATGCTCTTTGCCGTGACGCTCGGCGAGCGCTTTGACTTCTTTGACCAGTTCTACCAGAGCAGCCCGAGCACGACTGGCGCGTCGTCTACTAGCACCAGCAGCAGCGACACGGACGCTAGTACGGGTCCGAAAGTCCTGAACTCGAGTCTCCTCCGCCTCAACTACTACCCTGTGTCGCAGGACCCAGAGAGCACGATGGGTGTGTACGACCACACGGACCCTGGAGCACTCACAGTGTTGCTCCAGGACGACCAAGTCGCGTCGCTCCAGGTCTTCCACCGCGGCTCGCAGCAGTGGCTCTTCGTGCCGCCGATCCCCAACACGTTCGTGATCAACATCGGCGACATGGTCCAGATCTGGTCGAACGACAAGTTCATTGCGCCAGTGCACCGCGTGCTCGCAAATGGCGCGTACGAGCGCTACTCGGCGCCGTTCTTCCACCACCCAGCGTACGAAGCGATCGTGAAGCCAGTGATCGTCAATGCCGACGAAGCGCCGCTCTACCGCTCGCTCACGTGGCGCGAGTTCATGACGCAGCGCGTCGCGGGCAACTACACTGACCTCGGTCTCGAGGTCCAGATCGACCAGTACCGACTCCCAGATAAGTCGACGAGTCACGAGACCACAGCCACGACTGCTGCTACTGCTGCTGCGACGGTAGCGTAGCAGGAGCGCGTGGTGGACTGTCGAGGTACTAGGAACGAGTAGGAGTAGGAGTGAGAACGCGATCCGTTTGTGGGAGGGAGTGTTACGCAGCGACGGGCTTGGGCTTCTTGCGACTGCGCTGCTTGAGTGGGTGGTGCTGGTGGTGGGGGTGCGCTGAGTGCGAGGGCGACGCTGCTGCTGCTGAAGACTCGGTGCTTGGCGAAAGCGTCTGCTCAAACTCTGCGGATGAGGCCACGCAGGCGACAGTGTTCAGTCAGTCAGCCAGGCTTCGACAGCAAGGCAGCTAAGTAGACAGATCGACGTACGCTGGAGCCACGCGAGCAGCGACGGTAGCTTCACGAGGTCGACTGCGCGGCGCCGTTTGCCATTGCGCATGTGGAAGAACGCAGCGAGCGAGCAGCGCTGTGGCTCCTCTCCAGTCAGCGCGTGCTCTGACGCGGCTGCTGCGAGGAGGTACCGCACAACGCGCGGCCAGTGATGGCGACATGCGAGGTGCAGTGGCGTGTCGCCTGCTGCGTCCACGACATCGAGACGTGCGCCGGCGCGAACGAGCAGCTGGACAACGTCGACGTGACCACCACGGCAGGCGTCGTGCAGTGCGCGCGTGCGACCGACTGACGTATCGGCTGCATTCACATCTGCACCGAGTGCGAGCAGCATCGCAACGGCATCAGCACGACCGTGCCACGCCGCGACGTGCAAGAGCGAGTTGCCATTTGCGTCACGCAAGACACGGACGACAAAGTCCTGCGTAGCGTGTTGCGACGTGGCGACGCGGTGGTAGTGACTGTCGATGCGGCGCCAGTAGTCGGTACTGCCGCCATCAGCGGTATCGTCATCGCCAGGGACGTGCTCGAGCTGCGTCTGGTAGAACTGCTGTGCTTGTAGCCGCTGTGCGAGCACGCGGCGGAGTTTGCTCGCGCACCTGGCTTGGAACGACTTGCGGCCATTGAGATCGCCATGGTGCTCGTCGTCGCCCTCTGTCAAGAGACACACGTCAATTGCATCGAGCTGCGTCTCGATCTGCTCGGTTGACGCCTGTAGATCGCGCACGCGCTGCGCCAGCGCCAGTGCACGCTCGCGTCGCATCGCATGGACAAACGCTGCTGGCTCGAGCAACTGCGTGAGCTCTGAAGCAAACGCCCCAGTGTCCTTGCGGCGTTCGAGGTGCTGCCAGATCGAACACGAGCTGGCGCGATCACCACTCGATGGCATTGGCGAAGTGACTGGCTGCTCCTCTGCTCGGCGCTTCTGTGCCGTCTCTTCACGGGCTCGCAGCACGTCTCGCTTCTCACGCGCAAACGCAGCAGCGCTGGCTTCGTACAACCGACGCAGCTCTTGGAGCTCGCACGCGACGCGCTCACGCTCACCAAGCGCTGCCGCCTTTGCTGCTTGAGCACGTGCATCTCGCTGTTCTTGGCGCGTTCGAGGCGAGAGCTTGCAAGCGGTAGCTTGTGTCGGGGCCACTACGCGCTTGCGTGCAATGCCGCCTGCCGTGATGGCGTGCGCTGACGCATCTCTCCGGTGTGCTGCTGCTAGTGACGACGACGTCTTGGTGGACCGCTGATCGCTCGAGAAGTACTGCGCAATGTCGAGGACGCGAGGTGCGACCGACGATGATGACGGCGTTGCTGTTGCTAGTGTGGTCAGCTGAACAGGTTGACTCGGGACTGCTGGTGCAGACTGCGACGCAGGAGCCGTCGAGACTCGCGAACTCGCTGGTTGCTTTGGTGGACTGCTGTTGCTGCTGCTGTGAGCAGTCAGTGCTCGCTCTGGCGACTGCAGTGGCGGGTCGACTGGAGGACTTGACGCGGCATCTAAAGTCGCTGTCGTTGCATCGTTGTCGTGTCGATCGGGACTCGCTGGAGCTGTCGACATGGCAACAGCAGCTACTTGGATCGCTTGGGGCAGGTCCTGGGCCACTTCTGACTGCTCCGAGTCCGCGAGCTCAGCCAAACCGAGCGTAGCTAGCGTCGGAGGTCGAGAGGATGATGGAGCGGCGTCTGAGGCGCTTGCAGACGCGTCAGTTGTTGGCTCTGACGCTGGCAGCTCACTTAGATGGTCTTCATCCGCTCGGTCGCTGGCCAATGCAGATCCAACCGCAGTGACTTGGAGCTCTGCGCTGCTCAAGGGCACAGCCACTAGCGATGGAGCATCATCGTCGACTTGTGGCTCCGAGGTATGCGCTTCAAACGGCGCAGACGTCTCTGGTTGCGTGGCAGCGCTCTCGCTTGCTGGAGACACCACACTGGCGTCAGCTTCTGGGTCGCCTTGCTCGACCGCATCCTCTCGCGCCGCGGTGACTTGTGTCTCTGTCTCACGCGTCTCTGGATCTAGCACGACACTGTCCATTGCTTCGTAGTGCTCAAGCTCAAGCGGAGGTTCTGGCAAGTTTCTCCCCAGCACCGTCATAGCGTCGGTCTCATCGTCTGGCGCCTTGTCGCTGCCCTCTTGCTTGTCAGCCATCTCTTCTACCACGCGCTGCTGCTGCTGCTGAATCCGCTCGAGGCGCCTGTGGTGCACGCGTCGTCGCGCAAGGAAGCACCGAGCTGCACACGCGATCACGACTGCTGCTTCGTCGAATCGAAGCGCCAGCGTCAGTGCCGCGACGCTCTGTGCGCTTTGGAGTGCGTCACTCTCGCTACCAGGCACGTGCTCAGGCGATCCTGACTGCAGTGCATCCTCTGCAATCGGCTCAACGACCAGCACGAACGACTGCGTGTCCGGATCGTAGCTCTCGACAACAGTGCCATTCACTGGCACCGGCATCTCAAGCGAAGCGACTGGCGCAGCCTCTAGGATCGTCGCTTGCGCCGACCGCGGGCGACTCGATGCGCTTCCACTGAGCGCTGAGCCAGGACGAGACGATGGCGGCGACGCGCGAGTGCGACCAGAGCTCAGCGCCACTTGCGGCTGCCCTCCATCTTCGCGGCTGGGAGCGACCTCGGGCCACTTCTCAGACGGCGATCGCACAAAGAGCACGCGACTCGAGCCAACTGGCGTGTTGCTGGCTAACTCGACCGCACGCCGCACCTTTGCCTCCAGCTCTGGCGTGATCAGCGGCGGTGGTGCTGCTGCTGGCGGAGTTGCGTCCCGACCTGTTGGCGCGATGCGGCGAGCACTTGGACTCTCTGACTCGCGAACACTCTGTGCACTGAGTCGCGCTGGACTTGGTGCGTCGATGCCCTCTGCTTCGCTTTGCAGCTGGGTGTGGAACGCAGTGAACGCCTCGGGCGGTTCCCAAACGCACTCGCCTGTGACGTGGTTGTAGTAGTACGGCGCGCCGTCGCTCTCGTTGAGGAACATGAGCCACGGCATCTCGCGTGCCTCTGCGCTTGGCGCTGAGTCCAGTGACGCGTGCAGATCAAGCGCGAGGTCGCTACTCGGTTGGTCGAGGACTAGTGTCTCCGAGCCAGAGCCGAGTCCTGGAGGTGGACTAGCCTCATCGCCGTCATCGTCGTCGTCGCCGCTCAAGAGGCGATTGAGCTTCGCCATCTGCTCGGCAGTCGATGGACGCTTCACTTCGTCGCTCGAGCCATTAGGAGCACTGCTGCTCGCGTGCGCGTGGCTGTAGCCCGCTGGTAGGTCCCAGCGCGTCTCCAGCGTCTCGAGGTTGACGTAGTAGACGCGTCCGCTCTCATCAAACGATTCAGTCCACTGGAGATGACTACTACTACTGCTGCTACTGCTGTCAGTCGATAGCGCCGTGGTACCATCGCTCGCCACCGCCAGGTCGCTCGCGCTACTGCCGTCAACAGCTGGTGCGTCCCACGACGCGTCGCCTGTGCGCGTGTTGTAGTAATACGCTGCGCCGCTTGCCGCGTCGTGACGGACTTCCCAGTCACGCGCGCCAGCACCGGGAGCGGGGCTCTGCCAGTCGTTGGTGTCGTCGCCACTGCTGCTGCTGCTCGGTGTCGCCATTGCGCGTGTGTCCGTCAGTGTGTGGGAGAGCGCGAGGAGTCAATCGTGACGAGTGAGAGAGCGCGCGACCGTTTCTCCATTAGCTCAAAGCGTCTTAGGGCAGGACCGAGTGAGTGAGTGCGTGTGTGTACTGTCGCTACTAGCGCGACCGAGTGAAGACAACAAGGGCATCATCGTCACTTGGCTTCCAGCTCTGCTGCGAGCGTCTCGTCCTTCTCCTGTATCGACCGGTAGATGGACAGATGCCGATGCCATGCGTCAGTCCGTGTCCTGGCGCACTCGGACACAAGCAAACGCAGCGACGGACCTTCCGGCGACGGCGCACGTCGTGGTTGAAGATGCGCGCGATGTTGACTTCGGTCGTGATGATCGAGTCGCGCAGGAACGCCAGGTCGGCGTCAATCTGCGCCTAGGGACACGGCGCCAAGCGACCAAGAGAGCAGGCGCGTGTGAGTGCGGATCGGGCAATTGCGAGGCGTCCGAGCGCGTGACGGACGCACCAGTCGCTCGTTCGCCACCGCGATGTTGTTCTCGAGCAGCGCAAGCGCTTCGTCGTACGAGTACTCGACCATGACGTTTGCCTAATGTAGGAGCATCCCCACTCAGCACGTCAGAGACAGACGACAGACTCGCATCGGGCGGCGCAAGTGCACTAGTGGACGTACGCCGAGCCAGATGCAGACTTTGCCGACCGAGCAGTCGACCGTGGCCTTGGCGTAAACGTTGTCCGCCAAGTTGAAGCGCGTGCTGATCGACTCGCCGTCCGCTTGCTTCTCCATCAAGTGCTTGAGCGCCGCGAGGTCCTTCTCGGTCTCCGGGATCTTGCGCTTGAACGACTCGCGGCTCTTCTGCAAGTTCGTCTCCATGAACTTGTACTTGCTAGCGTCCGCAGTAGGTACGTAAGGTACACACAGCACAAGCCAAGGCAGGCAGTCACTCAGTAGCTTGCCACGCAGTCTGGCACTGGCAAGCGCGAGTGGAAGTGCGAGTGGGAGGAGAGCTGATCGCACCTGTAGAGCTGCTGGAGCGCACCGACGAGCGGCTCGATCGTGCGCAGCCCGATCGCACTCATGTACGACTCGACGCTCTCCTGCAAGCGAAGGACGCACTTGTCAGTCTACGGTCCTTTCGTCCACCCACACGCACGTGCACAAGTGCGCACAAGTGACAGACTGAGTGCCGCAAAGACGTACGACAAAGACTGCGGCAGGGATGCCGCGCGGGTTGCGCTCGCCGATGATCGACTCGGACATGCGCGCGAGCGCCTCGGGGCTCTCCTGGATCGCAGGGGCAGCAGCAGACGACGACGCCATGGCTTGCTTGTGCTTCGTGTGCTTCGTGGTTGGTGTGGTGCTCAACGTGCTTTTGTAAATCACCACGCCAGAATCAATTGGACATGCTCCTACATTTTATAGTGCATTTGTATCACTCTGCATCGACTATGAAGGGAACAGCCCTCACTACAGTGAGCTGAGCGTATACGAACACACTTGCTTTAACGATGCTGGACATCGAGTGTTGCGCCTCGAGCTCGAGCGCGGGAGCATCGCTGCGTATGTGCGCGTGCGTGCTCTCTGCTCGAGATGGTGGCGCTCTCAGCAGACTCTCGGAATCCCGAGGCTCTTGCACAGGTGTCAACAGCACGCAGCAAGACTTGAAAGCTCAGTCTAGCTCGAAAGTGAACGTCGCTACGGAAGTCGCGCTTCCGAGTCAAGGACGCTGGTGGTCTGGCCTGCTCGGTCATAGTGAGCACTTCACTTCGGCGCACACTTCTCAGCGAACGAAGCGGCACGAAGGTCATCTGGTTGCGGAGTAGTGCACCAACGATCTGGCGCTCGATCTCGACCGATCACGAGGAGGTGTGCAGTGCAGTGACCGACACGCCAGAGCACGAGGGCAGCCTTGATTCTTGCGGCGGAGGCGAACGCGCGAGACTTGGCTCCGGCTGTGCGCTGCGCATGCTCGAGCTTCGGGACTGATGCCACGCTCACTTCAACGCCGAGTATGAATGCCACTCGAAGCGCAGGCTCGAGAGCCAATGCACACCCACAACTACGACTGCGCCATCTGAAGACTTGAGTGCCACCGGCGCGACAACCTGCTTAGTAGCGACGGGCACGACAACTCCGAGAGAGTGAGTGGCGTCGGTTCGCTCACTGCGAACAGACGCTGGCGCATTGGCTGCTGCGTTGACGCTGCTGCAGAACGAGAGCGAGCGCAAGGATGGCAGGCGGTGCAGACGGCATTGGTGATGCGCGCAAGCCGCTCACACGTGCGCTCGTGGCGCCGCGACTGAGTGTACTTGGTCGGAATCCGTTCACACAGGTGCACGTCTACACGACTGCGACGCTCTCGCACATGCAGCTCGAAGACCTGAACGTGCTGAGCGAGTTCCCACACCTTCAGGTGCACACACCCGCCGCCATCCGTCCTCCTTCATCTCGTCGCTCGCGTAGGAACTTGATGGTCTCTGCCGCTCTGTGACTCTTGCCACTCGCAGCACGTCCTTTGCAATGGCAATGCGGTCCAGTCCTTGCGGCCACTGCAGCACTTGCCGCTGCTGCTCTCGCTCGATGCATCCAACAATGAGCTCACACAAGTGCTAGGTACGCTCGCGTGCCTGTGCATCTTCTCCGCATGTGGGCTCCACCGTACTGAGCTCTGTGCGTGTCGGTAGACTTCGACACGCCCAAGTGCACGCCATCGAATGCGTGGGTGGGCGGCGAGACATGGATCGGCTCGCTGCTGCGTCGCGCTGACTTGAGTCGCAATCGCATCGAGCGCATGCGCGACCTCTCAAGCTCGCACCAGTTCCTCCAGGAGCTTCGGCTCGCGCACAACAGCATCACGCGCATCGAAGGCGTCGCGCACTTGCGCTTCTTGCGCGTGCTCGACCTCTCGCACAACAAGCTCACGTCCACGTACGGTCTTGTCGATGTGTCATCCCGAGCAACATCGAAGGACCCCAACAGCAGCAGCGCCGCTGCTACGCTTGAAGCGCTCGAGGTCCTCGTGCTGAGTAACAACGACATCGCTGCGATTGACGACGTGGCGTACCTGTCGCGGCTCGAGCGCCTCGATCTTGCGCACAACAGGCTGCAGCAGCTCCAAAGCATCGCGGTGCGCTATGCAAACGACGTCTGGCTGTCACGTAGCGTGAGAGTGTGAGCTCACCTCCTTCTCTCTCTCTATGCCCGAGTTTGCTAGAGCTGCTCGCGCCTCCAGCACCTCGACCTCTCGAGCAATGACGTCATGGACGTGAACGAGCTCAACTGCCTCGCCTCGCTGCGCTGCCTCCAGCAGCTCGCCCTCGCCGACTGTCCGCTCGTGGCGCGCGAAGGTTCGACCGTGTTCTACCGCGCGCGCGTGCTCCGACGACTGCCGCAGCTTGCGCAGCTCGACGACGACGCTGTGAGCGCGCGCGAGAAGGTCAAAGCGCGTGTGATGCACGGCAGCGACGTCGCGTCGCGGCAGCTCGTGTTTGCCAAGCACTTGCGCGGCCACGAGTTTACCAACTTTCTGTACGTGCGTGAGCTCGAAGCTGCTGGTCAGCGCCTGCTCTTGTTGTGACGTGTCTGTGTTCTGATGCGCAGCCCACCGCTCGAGTTTGACGGCGACGACGAGCTCGCGCGCTTTGAAACAGCGCTGGCAGCTGTAGTAGAGCACGCCGACGCAGCGTGCGACCAGCTGGACGACGACGACGACGACGATCGCGAGTCGGAGCAGCAGCAGTAGCGGCAGCGCATGTGCGAGCAGTCAAAGCTCCGACCTCGATGAGCAGCTGGTGCGCGTTTAGCAGACAGGCGTCCCATGTGACTGCTCTTTGACGAACACCGCACATTCGTCTCGGTCGTGGAGATCGCTCTCGAGCATGTGGATGTGTGAGGTGGTGCATGTGCGCAAGCTGATCAGGAGTCGACAGACAACGGCGTGTGGTGTGTGTGTGTGTGGATCACAGTACTTCACAGCGTGATGTATGACCCCAGCAGCTGTGTGGATGCCATCCACCCGGATGCTCGTGCATGGGGCTCAACGACGTCGCCGTCGTCGTGGTGGCGGCGATGGTATGATGATCGCCAGGCACATGGAGAGCCATCGAGCGCCATGCGAGACGCTTGAGAGCAGTCGTGGGGTTGTTTTGTGCATGGAGAGACAGAGTGGGACGGTTGTGCTCTCTCTTTTGAAGCCACCGCAATGCGCACTTTGGCAGCGCACGTACAGAACTGCCTCGGACGGATAATTTGCTACAACTGTCAAGTGTGTATGTCGACTCGCATCGAAGCAGCGTACCGTGGCTGTGTTGCAAGCCTCCGCGTTCCGCTCGAAAACATACGCACTCGCAAAGTGAAGCCATGTTGTGGCCCACACCGAGTGCTCTATTCATACAGAGCGCGACTCGAAACGCCGAAGAAAAGGACAGGAATCTCACGACGCACGACGAGCCACTGCTCCGTGTCTCTGTATTGTTGGACGCGCCACGCACTCGACACTCCGACACTTCCACGCGCATCCGTGGGTGTGCGGCGGGCGTGTCCAGCCAACTCGCGGACGCTGGAGCTGCTTGGAGTGTACGATCATTACTCACAACGCACGCGACGGAAAGCCGCTCGCGGGGCTCGCACTCGCAGCGCCAGCCGGGTCGCCCAGTCACAACACGCGCATGCGAGCGACGACGACGACGACCGAACGAAGCAGCAGCAGGAGTAGCGGCAGTGGTGGTGCAGCGCGAACGCCGCACAGTCGTCCAAGCGAGCCGCAGCTGTGGCGCGTGAGCGTTCCGCTGCGGTCGCACGCTCCCCACAACGCAGCCATGAGTCCGCGACCGCTCTACCACGCAGTCGCGACGCCGCCGCAGATGCATGGCGAAGACGGAGTGCGGCGCACGTCGAGCGCGTCCGTGCTCGCTCCTGCAGTGCCAACACTATCGACGACGACAATCACGGCCGCAACAGCGCTGCCAGCACCAGCAACGACCCACAGCCATGCGCACCCGCTCTCTGCGATGCTCGGCGCTCGGCGAGGCTCGAGCAGCTCTCGGTCCCGCGCAGGCACTGCGGACTCCGCGACGACGCAGCTGCAGCCAGTGAGTCTGCACTACCAGATCCAACAGAGTCCGCTCGCAGACGCAAGCAGCGTCCAGGACGTCGACGAGGTCGCGATCGTCGATGGCAAGACGTCGTGGACGACGCTGCTCCAGCGGCGGTGGCGCCAGCGCAACGTCCGTATGCGCCGCGTCGCGTTCTGGGCGAGCGCGCTCGGCGTCTTTGCTGCAGGCTTTGCGCTCGCGTTCGTGCTCCCGCAGTCGCTCCAGCCACTCGCGCCGGTCGTAGTGGGGTCGCTCCTGAGCTTCATCGCAGCGCTCGTGATCCTCGTGTCGTACGTGCTCCAGCCGCAGACTCGGCGGTACCCAAACGAGCTCCTCGTGCACGTCGCACTGTGTGAGTTTGGGCTCGCGCTCCTAGCGCTCGTGCACGTCTGGCTCTACTGCTCGTCGAGCGACGCATCGGCGCCGTCCATGTGCGCACCCATGAGCATGCGCGTGTGCAGCCTCGTGTCAGCGCTCGAGATGTTCCTGCTGCTCGCGAGCGTCGGCTGGTTCGGCGCGGCGATCCTCCACCTCTTCGTCTCCGTGTCGAACCCGTTCGCAAACTACAAGCGGCAGCTCCGGCTGTACCACAGCGTCGTCTGGACGGCCTCGATCGTCGTGTCCGTCGTCGTGCCGCTCGTCGTGTTCTCGCACACGTTCCAGGACCAGTACGACATGAGCAGCGTCGAGCTCTGCCGCGCCGTGGGCCTCGTGCTCCCGCTCTTGCCGGCCGCACCAACGCTCCAAGAGCAGCAGGCGCGCACTGCGCAGTGGCAGACGCTCAATGCGATCTACTGGGGTGCGCTCTTTGCGCTCGTGGTGCTCCTGGTCGTCGCGGCGCAGAGCATCCTCGTCGTTGGCTGGTGGCGCTCGAACAGCGGCACGGTCATTGCGCTCAAAGCGCGGCGGCGCATGATGAAGCGCATGACGGTCTACGTCCACGCGCTCAACGCGACGTGGCTCGCGATCCTCGTCGCGTTCTTCGTCTACCGCTCGAACGCCACTGCGCTCGCGCAGCTGCCGTTCGTCGACCAGGCTCGAACTGCAGATGGCGGCAGGGGCGTGAACGTCCTGTACGCGATCTTCCACTACGTCCTCGCAGCAAAGGGCTACTTCACGTGCGTCGTGTGGGTGAGCGTGAACAAGCACGGTTGTGCGCTCCGCTCGCTGCTCTGCTGCAGTGGCAGCGCCAGTGCGCGTAGCGGCCCGCATGGACGGACGGAAGGCGACGAGGAGACTGCGAGCGAGCAGCTCCAGCAGCACAACCTCCACATGAGCCGCAGCAGCAGCAACAACGCGCTCGCATGGAGCGCGTCGAGTCTTGTGATGCTCGAAGGCGGCACGCGGACCGTCCCAAGCGGTCGCGAGCCGCTGATGCCGGAGGCGCAGCCCCTCTCGCTTGCCTCGTCGTCGTCGTCGTCGTCAGCGTGGGCGTCGCAGAACAACGAGACGCTCCAGCGCGAGATCATCTACTACACGGTCTGCGGCATCACCAAGTCGATCCTCAAGTCCCTGCAGCTCCCAGACGCGAACGTCTTCTTCCAGCAGCTCTTCGTTGGCGCCGAGCGCGACTCGGCGTTCTCGAACAACTCGATCATCTCGCACGTCCAGAGCATCGACATGATGAACTCGCCGCGTCCGTTCTGCCAGCAGCCGCTCAGTCTTGGCAGCACTGGTGCAGTCGCTACGTCAGTAGGCGCACTGGCGCCACCTTCGTTCCACCGCCGCGCACCGGGCGACTCGTGCAACAACACGGAGTGCGCGACTGCGTCCTGCACGACGCCGAGCAGCGTTGTCTCGCAGCGCGCGAGCTTTCTGAGCACCTCGAGTCAGCACCAGGTCCTGAGCAGCAGCTTCCCGGCGCACGCTCCGGGGCGCTTTTCGCTCTACCCGGTCTCGCAAGTCCCGTTCGAGCTCTTTGACCACGAGATCGAGCTCCAGAGCAATCGGTCGTCGTCGATTGGTCGCTCGCCACTGTTCGCTGGCATTCGGCGCACAGCGTTTGGCCACCACAGCAGCAGCAGCGCGGCAGCAGCAGCAAGTGGCATTGACGACCCCAAGCCCAAAGTCTTTGTCGACTACGCCCCGAGCGAGTTCCGCGCGATCCGACGCGCGTTTGGGCTCTCGGACGAGACGTACTTGGCGTCGTTCCGCACGACTGCAAAAGAACGCGTCAGCGCTGGCTCGAGCGGCGCGTTCATGTTCTTTTCCGGCGACAACGCGCTCATTGTGAAGAGCATGACGGAAAAGGAGTGCCGGAAGCTCGTGAAGATGGTCCCAGCGTACTCGGCGTACATCCAGCGCGAGCCGACGTCGCGGATCATCCGGTTCTTTGGGTGCCACCGCCTCCGTCTCTACGGCCGCAACTTCTACTTTGTCGTCATGTCGAACGTCCTCCACAGTGTCAAGCACGCAGCGACGATCTCGGAGAAGTACGACGTCAAGGGCTCGTGGATCGACCGCCGCGCGCGGCGACCGCAAGTCGGCGACGCCGTCACGTGCTCCGAGTGCAATGCGAGCTACGCATTTGGCCGCGAAGACGCGGCGACGACGTTCCCGTTCCACACGCACCGCCCCGACACGATCTTGAAAGACCTCGACTTGGACCGGAAGCTCCACTTGCCGCGCGACGTGGCGGTGCGACTCCACGCGCAGCTCATCTCGGACTGCGAGTTCCTCAACTCGATGGGCATCATGGACTACTCGCTCTTGGTCGGGATCCACAAGTGCCGCCTCGCACCAGTCGACGCGCAGCAGGACGTGGCCGCATCGGCGATCCGCGAAGACCAGAGCGAGAGTCGCCCGAGTTCGCTGAGCAAACGCGCGTCGTCGGGGTCGAACCTCGCGCCGCTTGGGAGCGACAGCGATGACGACGGGAGCGTGGAGGTGTACTTTGTCGGGATCATTGACATTCTCCAGGAATGGGACTGGGAGAAGCAGATGGAGAAGGTCGGGAAGATGCTCATTGGCAAGTCTGGCAGCGGCATCTCGGCGATTCCGCCAGATGCGTACTGCGAGCGCTTCAAAGCGCGCATCGCACAGATCTTACTGGGCGAGAACGACGACGACGACGTGACAGCAGCAATGGATCGGAAGGCGGTGCTCGCTGCGCTCTCCGACAACTCACCCGACGCAGTGGCGCACTTGCCGAGCCCTGCGCAACGACAGCAGCCGATCTGGCCCCCGTCGCCCGAGGTCTTCCACAGCGGCAGTGCCTCTCTGGAGCGCGACTCTACTGGCGAAGACGCGGACGAGGCGTTCCAGCGCGAAGCTGCGAGTCTTGTGTGAGCGACAATGGCGGTGCCGCGAGTCCGCTGCTCAGCTCCAGTCCGTCCGTCCGTCCGGTTGTGTGCGTCAGGTCAGCCAGGTCGGAAGAAGCGAGGCGGCCATGTAAAGTACAAGTAGTTGAATGCCCCGAGGGTGCTCGTTCGTTCTTTCGACGCAGCTGCACATGGTGTGATGGCTCGACCCGACCAGTCAGCACGACGGTCAAGGGACGCAAAGCCCTGCAGTTTCTGGCGCTCGCGTTCAGACTTGCACGTGCGACTTGAGCCAGTCGCCTTGGAGAAGACGACGACGACGAGGTGGAAAGATCGCGCCGCACCGCACGTAGCGAGAGGCGCGGCTGCTGCTGGTGCGTGTGCGCCTCTACAAGATCGCAGGTCCGCTGCTGCTGCTGCTTGGTGGCGCAAGTGAGACGCTGGTCCCCAAGATATGTTGGTGATGGCAATGGATGGTCGCGCTTGCTTGACGCGAGTCCGTCCAGCTGCTTTGCGCGCTTCGCAGGCGCTGACTGCGATATGCCTGCACGTGGAGCCGTCGTCATGGACGCTGGACGCATGGCGCAGTTCGTCCTCAACGTTGCTCGCAGCGTCCTCAACCAGAGCTTGCAAGGCTGTTGGCGCCTGATGTGTGTGCTACACCACGTATTGTTGTCATGTCGCACATGACGCACATACAAACATGTAGGTATCGCTAGCGAGCCGGTTCGGGTCTGAAGTTCAGCGCATGATCGCGCGTGTGGACCACACCAAATACTGGATACACGAGTGTCTTGATTGATGTATTCTGTGAGAAGTGGCCAAACGACCGAGTGACTGCGACGCACGCAAGGCGCAGTGCGACGCATCATGCCATCGCGCACGTGCTATAGCACTTGGTCGATCGTCGCGAGCTCGAGCAGGCGACTGGTGCTCGGTCCCTCCTCCTCCTCTCAAGAGCGAGCGCACTCCTCATTTGCTCACGTCGCGCCGCGATGATGCTGCCGATCCGTTCCTCTGCGCTGCTTGCGCTCGCGCTCGCCGCGAGCAGCAACTCCGTGAGCGCCACGACGCTCACGATCGTCAACCAGTGCAGCGAGAGCATCGACTTGTGGGACAACCAGGTCGTGCAGGTCATGGGCCCGGGCGAGCGCGTCACGCGCGAGCTCCCAGTCGGCTACAAGGGCATGTTCCGCGCCGGAAAGAACCCGCAAGCGACGCGTACGTCTGCTTCGAGGAGCTGCTCCTTGCCGCCACTGCTTCAATCGGTAGAGCTACGTGCGATGGATTGACTCACACTACGAATGCCTTGGTCGCGCGCTTCCATCTCTGCAGTGGCCGAGTTCTCGGTCGACGGCAACATGAAGATGCTCTGGTACGACATCAGCATCATCCCGACCGGTCCCAAGTCTGGCGTACGTCCTCGCTCTCTTATGCTGTAGGCAACCAAGACGTGTTAGGTCTCTACATGACACTCACCTCCTGGTTCCATGACTGTGTATTGCCTCTAGCCGGACTACTGCCCGAGCCTCCAAGCCTGCAAAGACTACACCGGTGGCGTCGGGTTCAACAAGCCCATGCAGATCGCACCAGCGGGCTGCAAGACCCGCACGTGCATGTACGACGGCTGCCCCGACGCGTACCAGTACCCGAAGGACGACCTCAAGACCACGTCGTGCGGCATCAACAACCCTGTGGAGTTGACGTTCTGCCCAGGTGGCGCAGGTGGGTCGCCGCCAGCGACGCAGGCTCCGACGCCACCGCCAACGATGCAGGCACCAACACCGCCGCCTACCACGAAGGCGCCGACCCCACCGCCCACCACGCAGGCGCCAACGCCGCCACCAACGACCCAAGCACCAACGCCACCACCAACGACGCAGGCACCAACGCCACCGCCAACGACGCAGGCGCCGACTCCGGAGCCAACGACCCAGGCACCGACACCAGCTCCTACGACGCAGGCACCGACGCCAGCTCCTACGCCGGAGCCAACGACTCAGGCACCGACGCCGGAGCCAACGGCGGACCCTGCGCTGCTCAAGCTGCTTGGCGTGCACGACGGCGGGAGCTCGAGCGGTTCGCACGCTGGCTCGGACAGCAAGGTTGCGAACTCGGAGGACACTGCGGCGCTCGAAGCCGGTGTCGTGACGCAGGCGCCGCCATCGACTGGCGCGACTGTCGCGTCGGTTGTTCTCGACCCTGTGGACCCAACTGCGTCCGACAACGCGGCGGGAGCCGGCGGAAGCTCGCAGAACGTCTCGGTGCAAGGCGCGACGAGCTCGTCCGGTGGCTTTGGCGTGACGCTCATTACGATCCTTGGCGCCGTCGGGTGCGTCGCTGGCACGGTCGTGTTCGTCGCCGCGAAGAAGAAGAAGCAGCTGGATGTGAGCGAGACGAAGGACTCGCTCTACTGCGAAGAGGGCATGCTCACGCCAGTGGACAACATCCAGTGCATCTAAGCGCGCGAGCGAGAGCAGGCGTCATGCATGGTCTGCTCTTGAGAGAGAGAGAGAGTCGAGCGCGCACGGCGTGCGAGTGAGTTCGTGGCCACGGAGCCGCTGCGAGCGCCGAGTTTTGATCAGTAAAGTATACGAGCGCTCTCTCATCTTGCGCTCTCCTTGCCAGCGTCAAGTGCGTTCGCACGCTCAGATCGTCCGATCGCCCTACAGCGAGCAATGCGACGATGGATGAGGCAGCGAGACAGCAGCGAGGACCGCGCGCCAGCGTCGGCCTGTGATCGAGTGGGGATCCCGCGGATGCGAGCGTTGAGGAGCGCCTGGGGCTTGAGACGGGATGGTGCAGCGCGAGTGACTGACTCACAAAGACGTCACGACAGCTCCAGCAGCTCCGCTGCACCAGCGCCTCGACATAAGTGTGTGAACGAAAGGGAAGATCGCGTGGAGTTGCTGAATCGATTTTCGAGTCGGTCCAGCGCATACAAATTCCAAGTGTAATGAGTAACTCAGCTAGTTCAACGTGCGGCAACAAGATCCGATGCATGCGGATTAATTGGAATAATGTTCAGCATACACGACTCAAGTCTATTTCTTTTTCCAAATTGCGTTGGCAATTTGGACCGCGCAAGGTGTCAGGTCGTGTGCGTGCGGCACCGGTGCATGTGACCGAGCTCCACGCACTCACGCGCTCGCCTCGGTCGACGCGCGCAGCTCACAGCGTGCACACGCACAGCTCCCGCTCGACTGCGATGGCGCGCTCGCGGCGAATACCCGAGACGCTACTGCTGCTGCTGCTGCTCGTTGCCGTGACGACGCTCGTCGCCGTGCGCATTGAGATCGTCAACCACTGCAGCGGCGCGATGAAGCTCTTTGACGGCGGGAACCTCACGCGCTTGAAAGAGAACGCCACCGTCGTGTTTGATCTGCCAGCGAACAGCATCCGCGCGTACCGCTACGACGCGATTCCCCAAGCTACGCGTACGTCCGCGCGCGCACTCGTTCACGAGATCGTCCAGCTCCACTCTCGTGCCAACGCGACCTCGCTCGCCGTCCTTAGTCGATTGCACTCACTCACTCACTCGTATACGATGTGGCTACATGGGGTGTGTGGCTGTGCAGTGGCCGAGTTCTCCGTCGACCCAGGGAACAAGACGTGGTACGACATCAGCGTCATCCCGACCGGCCCCAAGTCTGGCGTACGTCCAAACGCGCCTTGCTACTCTTTTCATACGCCCACGTGCTGCAATCCGTAGCCCGCACTCACGCCTCCTGGCCCTCGCGTGCTCGTGCCTGTCGTGCGCGCTCTGTAGCCGCAGCACTGCAAGAGCCTCGCCGAGTGCAAGAGCCTCACGGGCGGCGTGGGCTTTAACAAACCGCTCATGATCCTCCCGAAAGTGAACTACCCAGACGAGAACTGCCGCAAGCTCGTGTGTCTCCACGACGGCTGCGACGACGCGTACCAGTTCCCGCAGCAGGACGAGAAGACGCACACGTGCATCCCAGGCGTGGACTTCCAAGTCGTCTTCTGTCCAACGCCGCGAGGTACAGCAGGCAGACGGTCCCAACAGCGCTCCGGCCATTGCCGCCATTGCGGCTTGATCGATCGATCGAAGCTGACTATTGTCGGGTATGATATGTGCACATGCATGCTAGATGCGGAGCTCGACTGGATCGACACCGAGAGCGCACTCGAGCGCGGCATCATTGTCGGCGACGCGGCTACGGCACGAGCGACGACGGAGCCGCCAGTGGCGTCCGAGAGCGACGTGCTCACGCGCTCGATTGCAACAGACGACTCGTCGTCCGCGCTGTACGTCGCGTCGGCACTCGGCGGGACGCTGCTCGTGATTGTCCTCGTCGCTGCCGTTGTGCGGTACCGCCAGCGCGTCGTCGCGAATGTGCAGTACCACTGGCCCGACCGCAAGAGCTCGGATGCGGTGTCGTTCGTCTCGGCGCGCGACGTGCTCTAGGACACGGCGACGAGGGAGAGCGTATTTATGCCAGCGTGTCGCTCGGTACTGCTCGCTGCTGCGCTTGAGCTTGAGCTTGGGCTTGAGTGAGAGTGAGAGAGTGTGTGTGTACAGAGGAACAGCAGCAGTATCAGCCGAGTGAGGCACGCTGGTGCAGTGTCGGTAGTGCCAGAGTGCGTGGGCGGGCGTGCAGTAGTGCAATCAGAGAAGCGAAATCGAGAGAGCGATCATGGGATCCTAGGACGCGCGGGTCTTGGAGCCGAGTGCGTCTTGCGTCGTCGAGACAGCCATCACGCGGCAACTGCTCTCCACTCGCAGCACCACAGGCTGTCGCTAGCGACTGAACGTGCTGCCGCGTCCGTTGCCGCTAGTCTCGTCTAGCGCGCGCACAAGTTGACCGGCGCCATCGTGTTCTCGTGTTCTCGAGCGCCTCATCGGCCTCCACGCGTTCTTGACCGTCCAGACGTTCTTTGACTAGCGGTACGCGCGGATGTTGTTCGCTAGCCCTGACGTTCTTGCACTCGGCAAGGCGCTTGCACCGTTGTTGTGCATCGTTGCTTGTCATTTATGAGCCGTGTGATCAGTTCGTTTCGTCCTGCTGCTCGAGTGCCGCTTCAGCTCTGCGCCGATCCTCATCGCCTCCACAGGTCCACCACGCTCCACGCGCCTTGCGAGCTCAGCGCTTCGCTCGGGCGACGACAGACAGCAAGCTGCGCCGCTCATCGGTACACAGACGACTCGAGCACAGTCGCTTGATCAATGGGCAATGGGCCGTCACAGCCGCTCACGGGCGTTGTGCCAAGCGGCATCCGTGCTGTGACGCATGCGCGAGCACCAAGCACCAAAGCTCGTGCGAGCTCAAAGCTGGAGCCACCAGTGCGACTCGCACCTACGACTGTGCCTCCCCACGAAGTCGATGCTCTGCGCGCACCAGCACTCGCACCAGCACTCGCACCAGCGCAGTCGTCTCAACGCGAAGGGTTTGGGAATGAGATGATAAGGATGCAGATCGCGCCGCCAGCGCATGCACTGCTCCAGCACGACGCACTCGATAGTGGCGCAGCAACGCCACGGCAAACGTCATATCATCGAGACGACAGCGTTGGCGACACGTTTGCGATCCCAGAGAGCGTGCGCAAGTCCCAGACGCTCGATGCCTTCGCGAACGTGTGCTCGGAGGTCCTTCCGCAGTTCCTCTACGTGAGCAACGTCCGCGTTGCGAGTGACGCACAGGCGCTCCAAGCACTTGGGATCACCCATGTGATCGACTGCTGCAGCGAACTCACGCGTGCGAGCCCCGAAGCTGCTGGTATATGCCAGCGAACCCTTCGCATCGAACGCCTCGCGCTCGCACTGCGTGACGATGTCCAGGAAGACCTCTCGTGGTTTGTCTACCTCGCGATTGCGTTCATCGAGCGCGCGCGGAGTGCGAGCAGCGCGAGTCGCGTGCTCGTGCACTGTCACCAAGGCGTCTCGCGCTCCTGTGCGCTCGTAGTTGCGTACGTGATGTTCCGGCAGCAGCAGGAGCAACAGCGCTGCGTGAGCTTCCGCGACGCGCTCGCGTTCGTGAAAGCCAAGCGGCCGATCGCAAGTCCCAACACTGCGTTCCTGTGCCAGCTGATTGAGTGGGAGCGCGAGCTCGCGACGTTCTCGCCTGCTACTGCGTCGCCATCGCCAGTGAACACACTCTATCGTCTTGCACCGCATGCGCCACACGATGCAGCGACGCTCGTACTCAAGTGCTGCTACGCGCCGGACGCTGCAGCCATGCGCACGGCTGTGGCCATGCCGCTCACGCCTGATGGCGATAGTGACGGCTCAGCAAGTACATCGCCACGGCAGCAGCCGCAGTGGCTCTACGCACGAGGCGTCTTTGCGTTCCTGCAGCAGACGCCATCGATCGCACAGGCCTCGGAGAGTGAGGCATTGACTGCTGGCGCGAAGTGGCGTGTCGTGGTCTGGCGAGGTCGCCAGTGCGCGATCCCGGACGGCGTGGCGACGACCAAGACGCTTGTAGCGCAGATGGCGCTTGTGCGAGGCGCAAGACAGACGCAGGACGCCGATCGTGTCGACATTGTCGAAGTCGTCGATGCAGACGAGAGCGAAGGAGTGTACGCTGGGACCCTCGTCGACCACTTTGGCTACGCAGCAGAGCTCGAGTGGCTAACAAACACCAGTGCGTCCGCGACGGCTTCGCTTGTCAGCAGCGACACCACTGCCGCAGAAGCAAACAGTGGCGCGAACTCATGCGCTGATGACGTGGACGACAAGCCGCAGCTCTTCGTCTTTGAACAAATGGATGGCGACAGTGGATCGTGGGACCACTTGACCGACTACGACGCAGACGACCTCACACGCGACGACGCGTTCCTACTGCTCCAGCCAGCGTCCAGACGCCACTTCCTCTGGATCGGAGCTGCGTGTCCAGTCAACCGCGCTGCTCTCCTGCAGTGCGCTGCCAGTCACGTACGTGCTGTCAGGACGCAACAAGAGTCACACCAAGCTAGCACCCAGAGCGACGGCACCAGCAACGACAGTGGCATCGAGATCGTACAGAGCGGCGACGAGAGCGATGCGTTCTGGATAGCGTTTGAGCGAGGCTACTAGCGTTCATCCAGCGCTGCTCTGAAGCGGCTGTCAGTAGTGGATAGTGAAGGAGCCAGCAACTTGCGTTCGCGAACGTCACTCTGCGAGTAGCTCTTGGTCGATGAAGCCTCCACGCTCAGCACTTTGCGCGGCGCTGCGGCAGGGCTCCTGCTACGACTGCTGCTGCTGTTGACGCCGTCGCGAGCGGTTTGCCTGGCGACGGTCGCTTGTTGCGGATGTCGGCCATGAGAACGCTCGCAGCGTCAGAGAATGTCACGACGTCGTGCGCGAATGGATCGAGAGTCTCGAGCAACTTGGCAATCGCTGCGTCGCTCTGCAGACGTACAGTGCAAGCGTCGTGGCCTCAGTGTCAGCCGTCTGATCCCTGTCCACTCGCGATGGACACTTGTCTGGTCGTACCTTCTTTGGCGCCACGCGTCTCACGATCGCAGCAAACGCGTCCTGTGGAGAGCGAGAGAGAGTGAGAGATGTAGAGATGAACACATTGCGTGAGTGTCGTGTCTGTCTCGCGCCATTGAGCAGCAGAGGCGACGCCACTGAGCCGCAACGCACGCGCGTGACAATGCCGACGCGACGCGTGTCAAAGCTCGCAAACACGTGGCGAAAGTCCTCGAGGAGCTTGATGCGGCCCTGGAGCTGGTAGTCCAAGAGCACGTGCTCAAAGACTGTGAACGGCAGCGACGCGGGAGTTGGCCGTGGCTTGCTCCCGCGTGCAGACGACAGGAGCGACTGCTGCTGCTGCTGTCGACTGCTAATGCTCGCAGCCTGGAGCCTCTCTCCTCGCTGCTTCACGAGTCGTAGCAGTGTCGCGCTCTGTGGACCACAGACAACCACTAGCGCGTCAGTCTTCCCACCATACTCTCCTCGTTCCCATGCATCTGCACACGCATGGCGCACGTCCTGCGGGTCGTAGAGGTACGTGAGCAACTCGCGCCACTCGTCTTCGTAGACCGCGTGCGCAACGCGGTTCTGCACGAGCGCTGCGATCGCGAGCTCTTGCTTGAGCGGGTGTTTGGCTTGAAAGTACGCGCGGAGCAGATCCACGAGCGCCTGCTGGAGCTTGCGCTTGATCGCGAGGAAGCCTTCGTCGAGCTCGTTGCGCAAGAGCGCGCGGAAGACCGCGGCGTCGTTCGACTGCGTTGCGAACGCGTCGCAGCTCTTCCAGATCGCACTCGCGTAGTCGATCGTGAGGACGTGGAGCCCAAAGCGCTGGTTCAAGTACGCGTACATGTGCTGCTCCATGGTCTCGCGCGGCGCACCAGCGCCAGTGGCGCTGTCGAACGCCCGTGTGTCTGCCTTGGCTTTCGACGCCGTGATGCACTGGATGAGGTCCACGAGCTGCTTGAGCGTGAGGTTGCGCACTCGCGTCACTGGAGCTGCTGCTGGAGTTGCTCGTGCAGACGGTGGCGACTCGGACGTAGCGCCAGTGCTTGGGTGTGTGCTCGCTGGATCGGAGGTGCTACTGCTCCGATGCTGACGTGACGCTTTCTGGAGCGCAGCATACGATGACGACGATGATGGCCGCTCGGTGCCTGGAGCGCTAGCGCCAGTGCGCTTGCGTATCCGCTGGCGCGACGGTACTCCGACATCTCGCGGCTCCTCCAACGACGTCGGGCTCGCACGCTCACTGCCCATTGCCGATGCTGTGGTCGTCGGAAGCGCGCCGCGCGCTCCATCGCTCGCACTGGCGCTGCTCGTTGCGCTTGCGCCTTGGTGAGGTCTGCGCTTGATCGCGTCGTTCTCGCGCTTGAGCGACCAGTTTTCCTGTTCGAGAAGCGCGCGCTGCGCTTGCTCTTGTTGCAGCCGTGTCTGCGCTGCTTCGAGGTCGCTCTCGAGGCTCTCAGCGACTTCGAGCAGCACGCGCATCTGCGCCTCGTGCTGCGGCGATGCCGCATCATCTGCGCCACTGCTGCTGCTCGCGCGCTCGTGTGTGAGCAGTTGCTGCGCGGTCGCTACTGCGACGACTTGCTGGTGCTGCAGCGCGACGAGCACGTGCTTTTGCATCTCGAGGAGCTGCGCAAACGCCTGACCGAGTGCCGCGTCGACGCCGCGTGCCTTCTCGACGCCGTACATGCCGCAGACTTCGAGCAAGCTCCAGCGCGTCTGGAGCATCGCAATGCGCTGCTTCATTGGCGCAATCGCGCTGACGTCCGTCTGTTGGTGCTGTGCGGCGTCGCGCTCTTGGCGACTGAGCTTGCGCGCGAGCTGATCGACGTGCCGATCGAGCTGCTCGTAGACCATGAGCTGCGTCTGTCTGTCAGTACCACTGCTGCCACTACGGCCCTGAGCATTGGGTGGCGACTTGCTCGTCTTGGACGCGCGCTCGTGGAACGTCTTGACGATCGTCTTGAGCTGTGCGAGGAACGTCTCGGTTGACACTGGCGTCTCAGGCGCTATCACTGACTCACCTGATGCTGACAGAGACGCTGGTGCTTGAGCGCTCGCTGCCGCCGACTCGGTCGCTTGACTGCCTGTCTGGGACTTGAGGAGCTTGCGCCAGTCCGTCCTGTCATCTGAGATGCTCGTTGGCGTCTCAGTCGGTCGCACGCTGCTCGACTTGGCGCGTCCAGAAGCACCCGTGGCGCGGCGCGCGCGAGTGCCTGCGAGCGCATCCTGTGCTGCAGTGGCACTCGCACTCTCGCGCTGCCGCTCACTCTCGACGGCTTCGCGCTCGAGCTTGAGGTTTGCAAACTGAAGTCGGAGCGTGCGCTTGTCCTGCGGCGACGAGATCTTCGGGACTGGCGCCGTTGGCGGCGATGGAGGAGACGATGAGAGACTCGGTGCTTGGAGTGTGCGTTGCTCCGGACTCCTGTCGCCTCCAGTGGACGAGTTGGACGCGGTCGAGGGCGAAAGCAACACAGCTGAGAGAGCGCGGACAGCTTTGACAGGCGACTCGGACGCTGGCGTCGCACTAAGTGGCGGTGGCGGCGACGCAGGGCTCGAGAGCGGCGTTCCGTTGAGAATCCGCAGCTTTGGGAGCATCACGAGCAGCAGCTTCTCCTCGGTCGCGTTCTTGAGCGTGACGCTCAGCGACTTGAGCGACGCGCACTCCTGGAGCACGTCGCCCAAGTCTGCGACCGACCGGAAGCGGTTCTTCGTCACGTCGAGCGCAACGAGCTTTGGGAGCACAGCGCCAAAGTCTGCTGGGAGCCACTCGAGCGCATTCTCGCTCAGGTCCAAGTGCCGGATGTTGGGAAAGTGGAGCTGGATGTACGTGAGCTCGGCATCGACGTGCTCGAGCTGCCGACCACGCAGACTGATGCGCTCCGTGTCGGCTGCGATGTTGTAGAGCTCCTGGAGCTCTTCGAGCGCACTCATGGCGGTCTGGCGCTCGTCGCCAGTGATGCACGGCTGCTGCCAAGCAGGAGCCCTCTGGTTCGAGAGTACGAACTCGCAGTTGTTTTTGGGTTTCTCAGACACCAGAGATAGCCAGGTCCAGGTCTTGAAATAACGAATACGACCAAGGCCATATTTGTGAATATGTTAGTGTGTCCCCAGTCGAGGCAGCAGTCGAACCTGCTCCTGGTCCACCAAGACCACACCAGTGCCAGCGACGTGAACACGGTGACGCACATGCTCTCCGACCACGAGCGCGTGTCGGTGAGGGTCTCCACCGACCTTCACTGCAAGGAAATTCTGATCGACGATCGGTACTACTTGACCGGCTCGGCCAACGTGACGCGGCGCGGACTCGAAAGAAACAAAGAGGTCATGCGGCTGTACGGACCAGGAGGTCCGTTCTTCGACGGCTTTGCGAACTGGGTTTGCCTCTGGGCGAACGCGAAGCACCTGAGCGAAGAAGCCAAGCAGCGAGAAGAAGAACGCCGCCGCGCCTCGACACCACGACCACGATGCGCCAGCTGCGAGGCAGGGATGTCGTTCACATCTCAAGTGGCGCGGCTGATCGAAGAGAGTCTGCCAACGGCGAACAAAGTTCAAGCGCAAGAGCTGATCCTGTCAGCGCTTAGCGCTGCAGACCCGCCAACAGCAGCAGCTCCGACAGAGCCTCCAACTGCACCAGCGTCACCAACGCCATACGCCACGCAGCCATCACCACCACTCGCTCCGAGTCCACGACGAGTCTGCACCACGCCGGGCTGCTCGCAGACTGTCCGCTCTCGTGGGATATGCCAAAAACACGGCGGTGGTCGCACTTGCCTTGTCGGCGGGTGCTCGAAGCGACTCCTATCCGCTGGCCTGTGTCGAGCCCACGGGGGCTAGTCCTCTCGCTTGAGGACCTCAGCGTTCTCACGCGCGCCATGGCGCTCGACTTTCAGCTGCTCAAGGACACGCTCGAAGGGACTAGAGGTCCTCATTGACGTGTATATACGCACGCCAATGCTGCATGTCGAACCAGTGCATTCTCGTCACACAATAGGCCTTTGCCTTGCCTTGCCTTGCCTCCACGTAGAGGTGGTTAACCC
>JAASFT010000999.1:0-10734 GCA_023333885.1 Globisporangium parvum
CACTCAGCGCAGACGTAGCAACCACCGCGCACTGAACGTCCTCGACGCGTCCATTGCCAGTGACATCGCGTCCTGTAGTCTCGCACAGTATGCTGTTGTCGGTCCACGGCGCTGCCAGAAGGGTCGTAGTGAGCAGTGCGTAGTGAGTATGAAGCGTTCATTGTCGTAGCTCGCGAGTGTGTTGCGAGACGAAGTCGCTGACTCCACTCGAGTCAATCGAAGCACACACATAGGACCCACACGTGCCAGATCCATCACTCGAGCGCTTCACTGTGCTTGAGCTTGAGCAGCAGACAGCTTGGGTCAGCGACTTCATCTCGCTCGCGACGACAAGACCCGATCTCGATTCTGTCTTGAACGGTCGTGCGACGCTCGAGTAGACACTTGCATGAGCGGCGACAACGACGATCGCGAGGCATACGCGTTCGTGCCTGAGCACTTGCGGCACCACTTTTGCGTCGACGCGTTCATTGGCGGCGATGCACTCGAGCGCGATGCGATTCGCTGTGCGCGACGCACTCGGAGTGCGCACTTGGTCTCGAGCGCGCTCGCAGATCCTCCTGCGTCAGCTGAGCCAGCAGACATCGCGCCAGCGTCCGCAAAGACACACAGAGCGACTGCGAAAGCCAAGGGCAGAGACAAAGGTGTTGCAACGACTCCTGTTGCTCCTGCACCTGTCAGTAGCACGCGTCTCTACTCGCACGCCATCGAGCATGCGATCACCTCGCGCATGACGTTCGACCGCACGCTCGCTCGTCTTGAAGCCTACTTTCGAGAGCACGCGAGTACGCTCAAGCGTCTCGAGTCTGCACACTCGGCAGTCGTGCCTGCGTGGCTCTACGACGGAAGTACGAAGCTCCCGACGCTGCTCCAAGTCCAGCGTCACGTCGTCCAAGCGATCGAATCGTGCGTGAACGACTCGGACATCTACTTGGCAATGTTCGAAGCGCTGCCAAGTCCGCCCATGCCGTCTCCGATACCGCTGCTCAGGTTCGCTGTGTGCTCGTCGAAGAGCACGATGCAGCACCGCGTGCTCGTGAGCGCAGTCGATGGAGCGGATCACGTGCTCTCGAGCGAGTCGCAGTCGAATTAGGACGTCGACTG
This sequence comes from Globisporangium parvum, assembly GCA_023333885.1. Classification (NCBI taxonomy): domain Eukaryota; phylum Oomycota; class Peronosporomycetes; order Pythiales; family Pythiaceae; genus Globisporangium; species Globisporangium parvum. Next base: position 1,105 of record JAASFT010000999.1, read on the forward strand.
TGCACAGGCATCGTCACCAGCACGATTACGAAGAGTCCGCAACACGGTCAGCTTTGAAGCCATGGCGATCCGCCGAGAGCTTGTGATCGAAGACATCGAAGCGTACTCGCGCGAACAGATCCGGCGCTTCACGCCGGACTCAGTCGCTGGACCGTTTGCGTGCTTCCCATTCCTTGGCAGTGGTGGTGGCGATGGAAGCAACGCCACCTCCGTCCCGATCGGCGTGATCGCGCTCGACAGCTGCCGCAAAGCACTGCGTCTTCGCCCCGAGTCGATGACTATGTCAGACGTGAGCGAGTTCCTCACGCGCAAGCACTTGCGCGACGCTGCAGTCGAGCTTCGGCGCCACAAAGTCACCGGTCAGCAGTTCCTCGCGATCACCGAGCGCGACCTGAACCACACACCGATGTTTAGCAGTCTCAAGATCGCGACGCGCAAGCGCCTGCTTGAGCTCGTGCACATGCTCAAGCGTGGCGCAATGGTGCACTTGGCGCGGCCGGCGCAGTACTTTATCGACGACCCGGACGCAATGCGGTTCCTCCGCGACGTTGCGCAGAGCACGGGCGTGTTCCTCGACGGCTACCGCAGTGTGCACTGGCACCAAGTAATGGCCAACGCCACGCGCGACGCCGCGTGTACTGTGTATGACGTCTTTGACGTGCTCGTGCGCGCGGTCGCTCGAGCCCTGGACCGTGTCGAGCGCGTCGTGGTCTGGAAAGTCGTCCAGCAGCCGCATGTCGAGATTGCTGTCATGGCGTCGACACACGTCCCAGACGACCGCCTCATGCCGTTCCTGCAGTGGACCGAGCGACTCATCAAGCGCGTCGTGCTGTACAAAGAGGCGAGCTCCGAGACAGATGGGTGTCGGCTCATCCGAGGCACGATCACGCGGATCTTTGCATCGAATCAAGACACACGTGGCAGTGCGCCGAGAGCAGCAGCGCCATCCTCTCCGCGCCAAGACGCGAGCGCGCTGTGCGAGACAGTACAGTACCACGTCTCGTGGTCGAATCGAACTGTCGAGCACCTCACGTGGACGCAACTTCGCCAGCTCCTGCCGATCCGAGCGATGAACACGAAGCACTTCCAGCTCACGCACCTCCTCGAGCGACTTGTGCATCACCACCACGTCGTTGGCGCAAGTCGCAGTGCTAGCAGGGGAAGCAGCAGCACTGGCGATGATGCCGGTGTCACCCGTCTCACGACGCCACATGGCATAGCACTCGTCATCCAGGACGCAGGCTGCTCCACACACGCACAGTACGTCTTAGAGGTCGACTTTGCCAGTAGCAGCAACAGCGGCCATGTCAACAACAACAACCAAGACTCTGCCACGGATGACAGCGACGCCAGCATTCCTCTCAGCGCAATCGCACTGCTGCAGCGAGCAGTTGGGATCACAGAGAAGAGCCTCGCGTGCGTGCGCGGACGTGAAGCGCGCCGTCTCAACCGCCAGCTCTCGTCCGTGCGCGTCTCGCAAGCGTTCCACTCGATCGGGCTCACACCATCGCCGGATGCGCTGCGAGCACTGAGCGAAGTCGTCGCGCGTGTGTTTGCAGAGATCACGACGAGCTTGCCGGGCGTCGAAGTGCAGCTCGCCGAGCTCCAGTCGGACGGCGCGCAGCTGCGATACACGTTTGCAACAAACGGATCGACGCTGCTCGGCAACGTCCGGAACCGCGGTCAGGGCGTGTCGTTCCGCTGTCTCGACACGAAGACGCCGCTGATTGTCCGATGCGGCTCGGACGACGCCAGCCGTTTGCGCCGTCTCGGGCGACACCTTGAGCCAGGCAGCAGCGCTGAGGCTGAGTTCCCGTTCGTGTTCTTGCCGCTCGTGCACGAAGACTGCGTGGTCGGGGTCGTGAGCGTCAATCGGTTCGTGGATGTTCCAAAAGGACGCCAGGACGAGCCGCAGCCGGAAGCTGGCGTCCTGGCGTACCTCGAGTCTGTCGTGAAACCACTTGGCGCAGCAGTGTACCTCAAGCGCCGGTCACACGCACTCTACGAACTCCAGATGCTCGCGCGCGAGCCACTGCGGTCGCCGCACCAGCTCTTCTACCACGCGTGTCGTGCCGTGAAGGACACTGTCGTCGGTGCGTGGAAAGTGCGCGTCGTCGAGGTCGACTGCGCGCGTGGGAAGACAAGCGCAGTCTACGAACTGTCCGAGGCTGAGCGAGCGCTCGCAGCGTCTCAGGACTTTGCTTTCGTTGCGCCGTTGCGGCTGCGCAGTCCAGAGCTCCTAGACGATACTGTAGCGCAGCACTTTGGTCTCGAGCCAGCAGCGCTTGCTGCGATCAAGAGTCGCATAGATGAGCTCATTCAAGAGGACGCTGCAGACGCACAGGCGCTCGCGCAGCTCGAAAGTGACACCGCTGGACGCAGTTCGAGCAGTGGAGCAGTATCTGTGCCCGAGTCGGAGAAGCGACGCCTTGAGAGCAAGCGCGTGGCAGGCAAGTACTTTGCGCTGCTGCTGACCGACGCGCACGAGCGTGAGGACCCAGCGCAGTCAAACGATCGCACCATCTCGAGTGAAAAGTACGTGAACAACGCACTTAGCGTGTTCCTCGGGAGCAAGACTAGCCACACGAGCGCGATCGCCTCCCTTGCGCTGCGAACATCGCGCGTCTTCCTCACAGTATCGAGTCTCCCGCAGTTCTACGCAGCCTGTGAGCAGAACTACATTATGCGCGTGAGCGAGACGCTGTCGAAGCTCATGGACGAGCTCCACGCGCGCGTCGAGCGAAGTCGCCGCCGCGTTGCTGCGCTAGAAGCGTTCCGTGTGACGTGTACTCAAGAGGTCGCTGCGCTTCAGCGCCGCCTCGCTGTTGCTCCAGCAGATGCAGCTAGCTCGAAGCACAAGAGCGCACGCGCGTCGTCGAGCTCCAATGCGAGTGCAAGCGCGAGGCTCACGCCAGACGAAGAGCTTGCGATCGAAAGCGTCGCGAGGCTCCAGGAGCGAGCGATCGCGCTGCTCGAGAGCGAACTTGCTTCGCCAAACGTGTACATTGGACTGCTCGAGCCAACGCTTGACCGCATTCGATACACGAGCGCGTCGAAGCGCAGCGTCATGCGCGGCAAGCACCTGAAGCGTGGCCATGGCGTGGGCTTCCACGTCCTCGCGGCGCAAGCTCCAGTCATCGTCACACAGCACGACGCACAGCGAGCCACTCATGACAACAGCGATGATGCCATCACCAGCAGCCAGCATGCTTGCCAACTTCGCTACTTCACGACTGAGCCTGCAAAGCAGACGTGGCCGTTCATCGCCGTGCCGATTGGCGCAGTTGGGACGCTGAGTCTCGACAACCTCGAGCGGTACGAGCGGCTAGCAAGCGAGCCGCAGCCCGAGCTTGGCGTCGTCGACTTCCTTCGCCACGTCGCAATGGAGGTGCACACCGCACTCGACATCGTGCGCACAGCATCGCGTGAAGCGCGTCGGACACTCCGAGCGAACGCGCTCACGCGCATCTTGGCCGCGTGTGACGATGGCCGGCCGCACGCACCCACGTACATCCAGACAGTCGTGGTCCAAGAGATCGAGGCAGCGCTCATAGGCGTCGACGTGTACATTGGCATCGTGCAGCCTCTCTGCGAGTCGATCTGCTTCACGAGCGCATCGTCACGCAGTAGTATGGCGAATGCACGCGCTGACACTGAACAGAGTGCGTCGTTCCGCGTCTTCACGACGCAGCGACCGCTTGTCGTCTCCGACCTCCACAGCTACCTCCAGCAGCAAGACGACGCAGCGATTGTGAGCAACGGCAAGCTCAAATTACTCAGGACAGCGCTGTCCACCAGCGCGCCAGTTGGACCGTTTGTCTGCGTCCCGATCCCGTTCGTCGGAGTCTTGTCTGTCGACACGTTCCCTGGCGCAGCGCGTGGGACGTACTCGTCGCGCGTGCCGGAAAGAGGCATCGTTGAGTTCCTCTCGCGCGTCGCGAACCACCTCGGCGAGCACATACGCACACGCAGTGCCCTTGCAGCAGCGCAGCGCATCGCAACGCTCTTTCAAGGCAACAAGAGCACGCTCGCCGTCGTGTTCCGCGACGTGCTCGAGCTGCTTGCAAGCAACATGGTCGCAGTTGAAGCACTATGCGTCCTGCGCTTCACACGAGACGCGCAGCACCGGGAGCTACCGCTAGTGGCGCATCTGGAGCGAGCCACAAAGCCACTGCATGGAGTCGAGATCGATGCACTCAAGGCGTGCGTGCTGGAACAGATCGAGCGCTTCGAGAGTGGCGCTGACGATAGCGCCAGTGCGCGCTGCGTCGTGTTGTCTGACATGCCTGAAGTCCTACTCGCCGTGCTTGAGTCAACGCGAGATGTAGACGACGAGGACGGCGTGTTTGCGTCGACTGCGCTTGTGCTTCGTCGCGTGCGCGGTGCGACGTGGATGTACGACCTCGAGCTCTTGCAGTCGCTCGCGCCGCTCGTGAACACTGTCATCAACCAAGTGAACGTTCGCATTGAAGCGATCGTAGCGCGTCGACAAGCCCTCAATGCCCTCGACGCACTCAACTGCCGCCTCGAGGCGCTGCCACCGCCCGACGCAGTTGCTGCGCTGCACGACTGCACGCGAGAAGCGATTGAGCACATCGCTGCAAGTTTGAGCTGCACAGCGACCTGTGATGTGTACTTGGGCGAGCGCACAGTCGGAGGCGACGCACTCGTGTTCACGTGCGCATCGCGTGAGAGCGGCATGGAGAACGTCTCGCTCTGTCTCTTGGACGACGCGAATCAGTCGCTCGTGACTGTCCAGTGCCTGACGACCAAGCATCCGTCCGTTGTCCATCTTGTTGACACGACTACGAAGAACGAGAGGCTCTTGCGGCCGCTCTCAAACAAGAAGTGTGTGCGCGTGCACATCGCAGTAGCTATGGGCGACGATCGCATCCTGTGCGCTGACAGTTTGGGACTCGATGCGTTCCACCCAGTGACGCGGCGTCTCGAGCCCGACGTGCTCGCGTTCTTCACAGCGAGCGCAGCAAAGCTCCACGACTTGATCCTCCTGACACACTATCGCCGAAGCTACGACGACCTCGTGCGCTTGAAAGCGCCAGGAGTGCGCCACCCCAACTTCCGCCGCTTCTTCGCGACATTGCTTCAGATCGTCCGGCGCGACCTCATCGTGCTCCACTCGCAGCAAGTCCTGACGCTCGCAAGCGATTTCACAGGACGCTACTTCACAGAGGCGTGGCACGCTGCACCGACGCGGCGACCGCTTGCACGCGCCAGTGCACCGACGCACATGTGCTACCTCAGCCAGTGCGACGCGCACTTGATCGCGCTCGGCGTTCACTTTGAGAGCCGCGTCGAGCTTCCGATGACGAACCTCCCGCGCGCGCTCGATGCGAGTCGGAGCTCGCTCGAGCCAGCAGAAGGACTTGAGAAGCGCGGCGCATTTGCGTGTGCGTGCCTCGCAACGATGCTCGATGCGCGCTTTGCCGTGCCGCGTGTCGCGCTGTGCGTGTACTCGCACGACGCTACCTCGCGTGCTCGCGCACCGACAGCGTTCACACGGACACAACGACAGTTCTTCTTTGCGCTCGCTGCTGTCGCTGCCGACGTCTTCACGCACGTGTACAGGGAGTGCGCGCTGTACTCGATCGTGGACGAGCTCTTCGTGAGTCTCCGCGAGCTGCTGAGCGCCAAGGACGGACTCGCCGTGCGCGTTCACTCGATCCAAGACGAAGCCGCAAGTCTCAACGACAGCGGTGCGAGTCGCTGCATCGTGGTCTGTAGCTCACAAGAGAGCAAGTTCCCTCGCAACGCAGTGCTCCCCGACGCCATCGCGACCAAAGTCCTCCAGTTTGCTCAGTCGACAACCGACGTTGCCGTCTTTGTGCGCAAGAAGCCGGATGCGTCTCTGCTCGCTGGCGCTCCAGCCCAAGCAGCAGCAGCAGTAGTGGTGGCGGTACCATCTACTGCGTCAGCTGGTACTCCTAGCGACCGCAAGACGCCGACGAAAGCGCCGTCGCACTCGTTCTTCAAGCGACCAGTTCACCTCTTTGGTTCGCGCAAAGCCAACGCTGCGGCGCCATCTTCAGCGCACACAGGAGCAGCAGCACTGGCGCCAGCGCAGTTGCCAAATCCAAGTGAAGTGTCGCTGAGCCAGCAGCCGCGGTACAAGTTCCACGCGCTCGTGCGCGGCGTCTCAGCCTCTGGACAGTCCGACATCTTCAGCTTTGACGTCGAGCGACGTAGCATGGACAGTGTGAAGGCACTCGAGCAGATAGCAAAGCGCTGGTGCGCGAGTGCGCGGAGCATCGTCGATGCATTTGCCAAGACAGTGCCACATGGCGACGAAGCGATGCTCCACCCAGTGCTGAGTCCTGATGCACGCAGCGATGCGTACCACGTGAGCACTGGCAGCGGCTACTACCTCCTCGCACAGCTCACACAAGCGCGCGAGCGCTTTCAGCACCTGGCGCTTGGGCTCCAAACCGACATCCGCGCATTCCTCACTGGCGTCCAGGCGACTGCGCGTGACCTCATGCTTTCGGGGCGACCTGTCGACTCGCTCGAACACAAGCCAATGCCATCGTCGTCGGCCTCTTGCGCGACTGAGCCATCAGTGTTTACTGACGACGATCCGAGTCCCAGAGGCCACGTCAACGCCGCAGCGATGGCGCTGATCGAAGCCTCGATGCTGCTCGTCGGCGCCAAGAAGGACACGCTCGCCAAGCTCGACAAGGACACTGTGCTGAAAGAGTTCCTGCGCACGAACGCTGTCAAGAAGGTCGCGGCTGTGAACCCGCGCGACCGCAAGCAGTGGGGGCCGATCCTGCGCGCACGAGCGCATCTCGCCCAGGCGCAAGACGAGCTTGGTGCCGTATTGAGCCAGACGTCCTTGCCCTCAGCATCTTCATCGCCACAACGCAGTGCACCTCACGCCGCTGCCCACAGTAGCCACGGCAAGCGATTGCAGCCGCCAGCATCATCGCCACCTAGCGCAATGGCAGCACTGTGTGCGCTGTACACGCTCCACACAGCTCTCGTCGCGATCGTGCGGTACGAGAAGCAGCTCGATGCAGATGCCGCACGCGAGCGTCTCCGTGTCGATCGCTACGCGACTGTTCTCCAGTGCGCTGTCCGCGTGCTGCAAGCAAAAGCTCGACTGACGCACTTGCGCAAGCTCTTTGCCACTGCGCGCCAGATCCAGTGCGCGTTCCGACAGCACCTCGCCCGGCGCCACTTGCTCTTTCTCAAGTGGACGCGTGCTGCGACGAAGATCCAGCGCGCGTATCGACTCAAGCTCTTGCGTCGCCGCGGCTCGCGTCCAAAGCGCTTGAGCGACGAGCTCCTTGCGATCTCCAAGCAGTTTGGCGGTCTCGCCCCGTCATCGCCAACACGGTCGCGAGGCACTGACGCTGCGGATAGTGATGATGGCGGTGCATGGCGCACGGAGATGGATGCGTTCGAGACGTTTGCGCCGTACATTGCGAGTCGCGCAGGCAAGGAGCAGCTCAAGCGCGAAGAGAGCGTGATGTTCAAGCGCATGCACGAGCTCACGAAGATGCGCGAGAAGCTCCCGGCAGAAGAACGCAGGCGCGAAGACATCCGCGACTTGTTTGAGCTCCTCGACACGGACGGACACGGCGAGCTGAGTCGCGATGCGATGCGCACGATGATGGCGCGGCTGCGCATTCCGCTCGGGGCGGACGAGACCGACGATGTGATCGAGATGATGGACAGCGACGGCTCGGGTGCGATCTCGCTGAGCGAGTTCATGAGCTGGTTCAGCCACGAGTACGCGGTGCTGACGAAGCGGTCGCGCGACTGCGGCGCGATCTCGCGCAAGGACTGGCAGTGGGTGATTGAGCACTCGGCGCGCGAAGCGTTGCGCAAGCGGTACCGCGCGCTTCGACTCGGACGCCAGGCGATCCAGAGTAGCGAGCGAGCAGAGCCTACTGTTGGCACTGACACTGGCGTTGACAATGGACAGCAAGAGGTTCAAGACGAGGAGCCCGAAGTCGATGAGCATCAAGCGGAAGCTCGCGGTAGCCATAGCGAGTGTAGGTGAAAGAGTGCGCAGTGAGAGGAACACTGGAAGCAGCGAGTTGAATGGCAGCGCTCGCATTACGGCGTCCAACGTCGCTAGGCTTGCATATCGTCCTAGCTATCGTCATCGACCCACGCCTGCATGACGTAGCCCTTGCCTGGATGCGCGCGCACGCTCGTCGCCTCAGAGATCGATCGGTTCTCAAACTGGCGCGTGGTGGACCGCGAGGCGCTCGGTCGCGATCGGGCCTCGCGCTCTCGCTCACGCTCATGGTCTCGACAGCGGTCTCTCTCGCGCTCACGCTCACGCTCTCGATCGCGCTCGCGCTCGCGGCTGCAATCGGCCCCACGAGTGTCGTCCCGCTCGCGCTCGCGACGGCGCTCGCTTTTCTCGTGGCTCTGGCGCTCCGGCTTGCGTGATGCAGATGAGTCACGGTCTCGACTCCGACGCTGTTCAGCTGGTGACGGCGTGCGTCGCTCCTCGGTGCGAGCTTGGCGCTCGGGTGCACGACTCGCTCGCTTTGAGCTCGACGTTGTTGACGATGATGATGAGCTCGATGCCAGCGACGACGATGACGAGAACGACTCGCGACTCGGCTCGTCAAAGCTTGGCGCTTTGTTCGCGCGCCGATCGTCCGAGCTCGCGATGTGCATCTGCGCCACAGCCGCAATCGCTTTCGGCGAGAACGCGGCTTGCGCTTCGACTGAGAGCTGGGACTGCGCCGCTGCGAGCGCTGCGTCGTACTTGGCTTTCTCTTTCTCGTACTCGCTCAGCTTCTTGCGGTACTCGTTGAGGCTCTTGACCCAGCACGTCGTGCACGCTTTGCTGTCGCCGCAGAGGAAGAAGTTGCGCGTGGGGCTCTCGACCTGGAAGTGCGTGTCGTCAAACTGCACGACGGCAGTGATGTCGTTGAGGTAGATTGAGCCTGCGTACACAGCGATGCACTGTCAGCACGGGTCCACCACGGACGTGCAGAGCACGAGGCGTGGACTAGAAACTGCAGTGCGCCACGTACTCTTCGGTGCGCCTGGGGCCTTGCTCTTTGCGTAGCCAAACTCGCGGCGCTTGTGGTCGACGAAGAACCAGCGCTTGTTCCAGCTCCCGCTCAAGTTGCTCGTCTTGCGCTTGAGTTTCTTGAGGTACCCTTCGATCTCGGGCACTGGCGGCGGCTGCGGCGCCATGCCAACCGACAACATCCGGTCGTTCATGTGCATGTGCGAGCTTGCTTGAGCTCACGACGTGAGGTATGTTTGGTCCTCCGACCTCCAACGACGCGTCGCCTCGACGCCACCGAGACGCGCAAGCAGCAGCGATGGATGAGGTCCGACACTCGGGTAGATAGAGAGAAAGCAAAACGGAGTATGCGAGCTGCTCTGCGCGCCGAGCCGAGCTGCGTCGTGCTGTGAGCACGCAAGACGGAGAATGCGAGCGCGAGGAGAGATCGAGGTGAGGTCAACTGCGACCTGGACTAGATCGCTAAGCAATGTCGAAGTTAGGATTTTCGCTATTTCGAGCATCACAAACCAAAAATAGCATCGTCTATATTTTCTGTTCTGTGTCGAAATCGATTTCGACACAAGTGCCAAGACAAGCGGGGGGGGGCAAATAACCTAACTTGTTAGGCTGGA
>JAASFT010001000.1:0-10726 GCA_023333885.1 Globisporangium parvum
CTCCAACTGCACACACATTCGTGCAGACAGCAGCAGAGACAGACAAACAGGTCAGGTAAGAGAGTCCCGAGGGCGGACCATCCCGCCTCTTCCAGTCTCTCTCGCCACTCAACGCACCACGTCTGCTGTCTCGAGCCCAAAGCGCTTGGCGCGCTCCAGACGGCGCTTCTTCTCGGCGTTCAGACCGAAGCGGTCGGCGCGCGCCTCCTTCTTCACTTCGAGCTGCGAGGCGCAAGCAAGAGAGCGAGCGATGTGTGTGAGTGTGTAAAGCTCGCACCAGCGCAGAAACAGCGATGGCTGCGATGATGATGACGACGCCTACCGTCTCGGGCGTCTCGATCCCAAAGCGCTCTGCTCGCTTGAGCTTCTTCGCGCGCTCTGCGTCCGTCAGCTCTGCACAGTCGCACCCACGCACGCACACATGAGTGTTAGATGGCGGTCCGCTACGTGCGACATTCGCTCCACACTAGAGGGAGCGGACGCACCCGTGCTCGCAGCGACGTTGAAGCGCTTGGCGCGCTCCTCCTGCCATCGCATCGCGACCATGTGCGTATACGAGAGCGTCAGGCACTGGACGCATCGCAGCGCTCGGGCGAGTGCTGCTGACGACAGCGACACGAGACCACTCAGGCAATCAGACGCACCAGCTTGTCTTCGTGCTTGAGCGGGATGCCAAACTTCGCCGCGCGCGCTTTCCGCTTCTCCTCCTCTGTCAGCGGCGGTGCAGCGCCAGACGCACTCGCTGCGTCGGCAGCAGGCGCCTCAGCTGCTGGTGTCGGCGCTGCAGCAGCAGGAGTGCTCGCTGTCGAGGCAGGCGCAGTCTCGCTCTTCGCAACACCAGGCGTCGACTCGGCAGCCTCCTTCTTCTTTACAGGCGACGCCAGCTTCTTTGGACTCGGGCTCGCAGCAGTAGTAGCAGGCGCTGGCGCCTTTGCGTCGTCCTTCGGTGGCGCGAGCTCCTCGAGCTCCTGCGCCTCGCTGCCAAACTCCTCTTCGTCGAGCGCGAGCTCGAGGCGCTGGATGAGCTCCGACTTGAGTCCGTTCGAGCTCAGTCCGCGCGACTCGAGCGCCGCGCGCAGCTCGCTCACCTTCATCTTCTTGGGCTGCATCGACATGCTGGCGTACGTGTGGTGGCGCGCGAGTCGCTCCTTCAGATGCTGCTCCTGGCGCTTGGTGCTGTCGGTCGGTCTTGGCTCGACGTGACTTGGCGTTCGCTTGGCGCGCCGGATCTTTTCAAATTCAAGCGCGTTCCCTCACTTATCGCACTATCGTCAAACGCTAATGCAGCAGATCACATAGTGAACTGCAGTAAAAGTCAAAGCCATGTCTGCCATGGATGCAGATTAGATGGCCAAGTCCGTCTGGCGTCCTGCCATGACGAGCAGCGCTCAGCGCTTGCTTGCTTGCTGCTTGCTCGTATTGCCTCGAAGCACATGTATGGGCTAGTAGCGCTTCGGTGCCGTAAAGTCCTTCGTCCACTGCGCCATGTCAATCGGATGCGACTCCTCGGACGCCGACGCGTCTTCCTGCCACACTTTGATCGTCTTGTCCGCCTCGCACGTGATCAAGCGCCTATCACACCCGACAGAGCACAACCGAACATGAGTCGCCAGCGCCTCTCTCTCTCAGCATCCATCCATCCATCCATTCATCCATCCATCCACATAGGACAGTGACAACGCACAGTCCAGTCTTGTCGAACGTCGAGGCGTAGATGCCAGCTTCGCTGTCGAGCGACCCAGGCTGCGCTTTCGTCACGTCACTCTGGAAGCAGTGGCCGGTTGCGTAGTCCCAGAAGCGCATCGAGCCGTTGTCGGCGCCCGAGACGAGCACGCCGTCTTGGTTCACTGCCAACGCGTTGATGATCGTGTTGTGGCCCGAGAAGTTGCGCAGGAACCGACCGTCCTTCGCCTCCCACTTCTTGATGTTGTCCGCCGCGCCAGAGAGGAACGTGTGGTCCTGTTTGCAGTTGTAGCGAGCAGCCAGTCAGCCGCACGCTTGTTCATTGCAAGGAACAGAGAGAGAGAGAGAGAGAGCAAGAGTGTGGTGGGAGGACGTACGAATGGCGACTTGGCGATCGCGCGCACCGCTTTCTTGTGGTTCGTGAGCGTCGTCATGACTTTGCCAGCCGCCAAGTCCCAGAGCTGAAGGCACCAAGAGCAGCCGCAAGCAAAGCAGTACGAGTAGAGACAGCAGACGTGAGCGAGTCTCGTCCGTGCAAGCACCCAAGAGCACACGAGTGGCTCGCGTACCTTGATTGTGCTGTCGCTCGAGCCCGTGATGATCTGCGGGTCCGTCGCTTGCGTCTCCATGGCCCAGACCGTGCCCTGGTGACCCGACAGCACGTGGATCTGGTTCTTCGTGCGCATATCCCAGACCTACGGCCGCCACCAGTTGCGAGTACATACAAGGACAGGTTGGGTTAGGACAGTGGCCGCTTCCAGGACTCTGGTGGTGATAAATCGAAGAGAACAGGAGAGGATGCGAGAGGATGCGAGAGAGAGAGAGAGAGTGGAGGACGTACGCGCGCCACTGCGTCGCGACCGCCCGTCACGAGCACGTCGAGCGTCGGGTGGATCTTGAGCGAGAACACGCCCGAGAGGTGGCCGTGGTAGCTTCGGATCACTTTGTTGTACTCCAAGTCCCAGCCTGTGACACAGAAGAGCATCGCGCCATCAGCCAAGCAAGACACCCAGAAGCACACAGAGCCCATATACACCGCCATTCGAGTACGTACAGAGCACTTTCTTGTCCTCAGCCGCCGAGAAGAGGTACGGGTGGCGCGGGCTCACTTCGAGGCCGCGGATCGAGTTGATGTGGCCCGTGAGCGTGAGCTTGAGCTGTCCGGATGCGAGGTCCCACACCTACAGACGCAAACACGTACAGTGGGTCAACTAGAGAGAGAGAGAGAGGGAGAGAGCCCGAGCGTCTATCAGTTCAAGCAGCGCACCTTGATCGTGCGGTCGGCTGAGCCCGTGACGAACCAGTCGTTCGTCGGGTCGACTGCGACGGCGCGCACCCAGCCGAGGTGGCCTGAGATCACGCGCTTGAGCTTCCACGGCGCGTGCCACTTGGGCTTCGGCACTTCGGTCGCGCGGCGCCGAATGAGCGCGCTCGAGCCAAACTGCGCAGCGGTCTCGGTCTGCTTCTTGTACTCGACGACCGCCGACGTCTGCGCACTGCCGCTGCCGTTCGCAATGAGGCTGTTGGAAGCGCCGCAGCACCAGCAGTTAATCGCACAAGCAGAAGACACGGTGGTGAGTACGTGAAAGGTACTGCGTCTCTCTCCGGAGCAGTCGCTGGATGTGAGCGCCGTCACGTACGCTTGCTGCTTCTTGCGCGCGAGCTCCGCCTCCGCCTCCGCCTCCTGCGCCACTTGCGCCACAAACGACTTGTCCGCGTCACTCGCTCCGATCGACACGCCTAGTAGCAGTGCCACAGACATCGATGCGCATCATCAGCTAGAGCCAACGAGCGCATGCCATGATAGGCAAGAAGGACTCTGGCTGCACGTGCGCACCTGGAGCTGGAGGGACTGCGTGACCACCGAGCACAATGTCGTCCCGCGACGCTGATGTGTCTGCGCCATCAGCAGCAGCAGCAGCGAGCTGGAGTTGCGGCTGCGGAACTGATGCACTGCTACCCAGTGCTGGCACAGCGGTGCTCGCCAGCGGCTTCGCGTCCAGAAGCGACTCGGGCAGATGCAGGTACAGGTCGTTCAGCTTGGTGCACACGCGCACTTTCTTGCTGCACCAGCCAGTGGCAAAGCACATGCACACAGGACGTCATACACGCGCCAGAGAGAGAGAGAGAGAGAGAGAGAGAGAGAGAGTTAGCGTCACTGCAAGTGCGCGCGCGAGCTCGTGCAGATCTTCTTTCCCCAGTCAGCTGGCTGTCCACGAGAGCCCACGAGAGCAAAGAGACACAGGACGAACCTCGGCGCAAAGTCCAGCACAGCGCTCGGGTTGCGCTTCGTGAGCGAGAACATCTCAGCTGTGCGGAGCACCGATGCGTGGATGCGCGCCTCGACGTCCGCAGCGACGCCGTCAGGCAGCGACGGAGACACAGTCGTAGCAGTCGTCGGCGCCATGCTGATGAACCGCTGATCGTTCGTTGTCGCCCAAAGCTGCTGGTGCGATTTAAGCTGGAGTTGAGTATGTTGTTCTGCCAACATAGTGAAATAACTAGCGACATTATTGTGACATCGAGCAAAGTACTTGATTCTTGTATGTGAGAACAAACCAGATGAAAGAAGTTTTTGTACGAGAGTTTGTGCCCAAACACAAAATTTGTACGAACTCACACAAAACCACTAGAAGAGAAATCAATGCCGACTCAGAAAGACTGAATATTCAGAGCCACTCACAAAAAGATGACATCAATAATGTTCAATGTTGATTATTGTGATCGTCAATAGGATAGAACCAAACACAGTGCCCATCAACAAGAGAACAAAACAATGCATCGCGTCAATACGATACACAGGAAAACTTCTTTTCAGCATGTGATTTTGGAGCTGGACAAAACATTTTGCCGCCAAAACAGCCATACAAATTCTAGAAATTAGTTTTCTTGCCATGGCGCTCAAGCAATTGAATGCAGCGTTCATTCATCGAGTCGACCAGCTGCGTCAGTCGACACTGGAATCAGCTTGCACAGCAATAGCAACGTACCACGCTTGACTATGTTCCACAACAACTGCAACACTTTTGACTCAGTTTCATTATGCATGTCTCGCACAGAACTACACACACTCTGAAATCGGCGCTGAGCAACGGATGCTGCGGGGGTCTTCCCTCCCGCTCCAATCGCTTCGTAGACATGTGAGCGATCTTGAATGTGTTGTCTCCCCCGCTGCGATGCAGTCATTCATGACGCATTGGAGCGTGAGAAAAGCGGCGTTGATCGTTTGCGCGGGAAGATCGTCAAACGCTGTGCGCACTGCATGAGCGAGCTCGCTTAGAGAGCCAGCCGATAGGCATTGCTGGCGCGCCTGGAGCACATTGAAGACGCCGAGATCAAGGACATTGAGATCCGGACTATTCGCCGGCTGGAAGCGGAGTTCCACGTCAATTCCTGCTACTTCACCTGCTACTCGGAACTTTGCGTCATTGGATGCGATGTGTGGCGGCGCGTTATCTTACATATACAAACTAACCAAAACCAATACATACGTTGAAGTGTATTCACACGAAATGAGGTAAAACTATCCAATCAACATAAGATCTGTACTAAAGACCACGCCACGAAGACGATTAACTGTGCAGATTAACTGTGCAAGGCGTTCAACCTCACGCAGTTTTCTCGCAAATCAAATCCATAGTAGTATATCTTATACAATAATATACTGTAAATGTAAGGAAGTGACGACTGTTTCACTCGACTTTCTTCACATTGTCCAAACATAGGTATCCAGCGCTTTGACGAAAAATGAATATGAAATGTCCAACCATGCATGCATATAAAGGTATTCTCAAAGTACCGGCATTCGGATAAATACGCACATAAGGGGCAGGAATTCAAAGGATGCAGAGGCAAGAAGTAATTCCATTGGTGGAAGACTACACCATTCCACACTCAATGTCAAATTCTATTCGTTCGGTTTCAAATCTGCCATATTCAAAGCAAACGCACTTTCAAACTCAATATTGACGGCTCCGATCTAATCATGTAGGTGATTTACTTGGCGAGCGTGCAAACGCACAGAAGACAAAACGCTGGAAGTCAGCATAGAACGCGCGGCGCGAGCTCACGCAAGCAAAGCGAATGGACAGGCAAAAACATACAATCGAGACGATACAGCGCGTTCTCGACGCTGCTGAAGAAGGAGCGGAGTGGAGCGCTGTAGCGGGTCACAACGGCGTGATCAAGCGAACGGCGTGGGGTGGATAGTGGTAGCATTGGATAGTGGACAGCGCAGGAGAGCAAACGAGGCGGCTACCGCAAAGTAGCCAAAGACCATGTCAGCTTTCTCGTCTCGTCTCTTTCGACGAACTGCAGTCTGACACTGAAGGAGATGGCGGACATACTGTACGATCGCATTTTCCTGCGCGTCGCCGACGAGACTGTGCGCCGCGCTCTCAGCGTCGCCGCGTTCTCGCTAATGAAGACGCACCGAGACAACAACTACCGCAACAGACTGGTTAACAAGGAAAGGCGCCGCCAGTTCGTCCTCGACCTGTTCAGCCATGTCGGCGCGGGGAAGCGCGAGCCCAACATCGACAAAACGATTATCAACCTGTGGAAGAAGGCCTCGAGTACTCCGAGTCGCGCTTCGGGTAGTAACGGCAGCGAACTGCAGCGAATTTGTGCGCCGAATGCTGCGCGAGATCTCTCGACGTCACGAACGATAACGCACCATGTCAGACTGTCATTGATGTAGCGTGTACGATTGGGCCACTCACCTATGCTCAATCCCATTGAGTCGGTGTTATCCACTTACAAGAGTGCAGTGAAGCACTTTCTTGCTCGCATCAGAGCGATAATCTCCAAAAGCCGAGCAACAAGTAATTGGAAGAGGACAGATCACACTGCCTACAACTTGCTGCCCATGTGCTTTTGCCGAAGGTCGTTACGACGGAGCTGTGTCGCGCGTGCTGCAGACACGTAGTACCGTTCCAAGCACTCGCGCTTAATAGACAAGATATAGCTGTGGGAAATTATTGTCATTTTGCCAGTTTTTCAATAATTGGAGAGAGTGTATTTGCTTGTGAACGCAGCAGATTTGAGACAGTATGAGTAGAATTTGATATTGAGTGTGGAAAGGTGTAGTCGTCAGATCACGAAAATTCGGATTCTCGTTTTCCAGTCAGAAAATGTACATAATTGGGTATTGTATGGCGAGGTCAATACAAGTCTGAATAGCTGTGGGAAATATCAGGCACAAAATACAAACACTAGTAAAACACTTGCTCCACCACGTCAAGCATGTCTATGACCACCCAACTCTCACACACTATAAGCCCTCAACGCGCTTGACTCTATTATTGACCATTAGCGTGTGAGAAGGGATGCAGTCAAGCTCAGCATCACGAACGACGGCACGGGCGGCGAGCTGGTCGGCCTGCAGGACAAGGTTGTACTGCACCTGGCGTTCGTGGAAGGATTGGGGCGGCAGGTGCGTTGGCACGACCACGGTGCTATCGAGCGTTTGCCAGGCCAAGAACCACCTGCTTGGTTGGCTGCCACGATGAGCTGCAAGGAGGACCATAATATACCATGCACATTGCCTGATGCCATTGTTCTCGAGTCTCGATCATCTCCTCGACGGTATGGTTTACAGGTCATTTGTGTGGCTGGCCAAGCCGTCGAATCAGATGCGCTGGCATCCTTAAAGAGCCACGAATACACCTGCAAAGCGGATGAAACGACTGTGACAGTTGTTACACAGCTGTACGAGAGAGGCGCTCGACTCCCACATCATGCCATTCTACGCACGTATCCCGAACGGTCGCTATGCAAATCCGACACCAGAACCAAATATAGCTTCGTACTTGCTCAAAGGTGCAGCAACACGGTGTCAACAGATACCCTTGACGACATCTTGAATACACGCAGACCTGATGGATTTCACGAGCTATGTATGTGTGGATGTGTGATACTGGGATTTGACTGATATGCTTACCTTGCAGAATCATCTGGTTGTTGTAATCGGACGAATGATACTGTTTTGTTCAGCTCACCGATCACGAGTTGATGCGTGTTGAACTGGCGCTGCCATTAGGTTCGTTCAGATTTGATTTCCCGTTATCATCCGTGAGTTGTTACAGACAGCTTCAACTCTGGCTGTATTCGTGCCCCAGGTGGAGATGATTGTGGCCAAGCGATAGTTTGTCATTGAATGAGTTTGCTGCAACACCATCTAGACGACCACCAGCTGACAAGCAGTGTCGGTTACACGAAGATCACATACGAAATACTATGACAATCGCACATACTAGTCACAGATAAATTGACAAATGTTTCCAGAATCATGAGTCGCAAGAGCAACAAGCTCTCCACTCGACGACCAAACAAAAGCTCTAGACGCCAACTGACAGTAGAAGGATTGTTAGGTTGAGATTGAGCTGAATGACCAGCACTGTGAATTGATGGCATTTGATCTGCGTTAAAAACGCCAATTTCGGTAATTTTGACGCAATCAATACTTTGTCGACAGAATCTCAAAGGGTATGGATGGACCGACATCCTGATCTTCAGCTCCGAGCTAGTACGTCGTATAATGTAGACCTGACGAGTCAGGTCGTGTGGTTTGTCTGGATAATGTGCATTATCTACGTGTCTAGCATGTCGCCTTGGAACTCGCGTACGCAATGTGTGCGACCTCGATGAGGCGTATATTGGATGCTCAGTACTTGAGCGCATGTTGCAGCTTGAGCGAGGTAATCCCGATCTACAAGACGGACTTGAGCTTTGTTCGCCTGTCGGACCAACCATCATATCCTCCTTCTTGAACATCGACGTTGATTTGAGGTATCTCCTACTTGTTGAAAGCGCGCAAGTCGAAACGGTACGTATGTATTCAACGTGATGTACAAGTTGTTGTATGGCATTCCTGCTTTCGTATTTCAATAGGTGTATATGTGTTCTGTATATCTCATTTGACCTGGAATGGAATTGCTCAGAGGCGGACCATTTGGTACGCAAGCAAAGTGCGAGTGATGTATGAAATATATATCCTGCGTTCAGTCTCGCGATAGGATTTACAAGTGAGGTTCTCACACCTAGTACATGTAGTCTATGCTCAGGGGGCTTGATGCTCTTTCCATGTGAGCTTTCGTCTTGAGACGTTTTGTCCCAGTTATCGCAGCTACATAGCCAGTAATCAAAACGTAGCGAGGTTTCATCTATTGTTCTTCAACTGAACTGCGATTGTTTCCACAAAGATATACAGACCATCAACCACAAATTCAAATACAGGATAATCTCAAAATACCGCCCACAACACATGCTATTTTGTATAGAGTATTGAAGGATTTTGGTGGTATGCGAATATATTAGGTTGTATATACTGTCTACAAGTTCGTACATCTCCTCGTCTAGGATCTGTGTGTGACGCCAACAGTTCGCTATCGACTTGCTGGGTGACGTACTGCCACGCCTCACACCTCATTGTTGAAGGACATCGGCGTCGTAGAGTGCTGCTGCTTCCTTCTCAACCGATTGCTGATCGATCTCGTCTGCTCGAGCAAGAAGAGCGTCGAGTCGCTCCACGGCGTGCTCGTTCTTGAGTTCACTGACCTTTGACTTGAAGGCCTGTATTATGCCTGCGTCTTGTGGCTGCAAGTGCGAGGTCGTATTGGGAGGCAACATGAGCACCTCCGCGTTCGACAGCACTTGGTCGGTGCGATGCGGCGAGACGTTATCCAACAACAGCAGAACCGAGCCACTCACCAAAATGCGACTGGTCATCCAGCCCTTCGTCGACCTTGCTTATTGAAACCCGAGCTCATCACTGGACCTTCCGCCGAAGCAGCGCGGTTGGCGAGCGGAGCCAATGAAGAGGAGTGGAGGGCGAGAGGTGCCGTCGGCGTTGCTTGTGATAGAACAGTGACGCGCTCCTTCACTTTCTTTCGCCCAGCAAAGCTCTCAGACGACACTGTTTTGGTTGGCACTGCACAGTAGTAGTACGCGAACTCGTCCATATTGAATATGTCCTTGGCGTAGCGCGCGGTCACCTTCCTCAGCTTCTCTCTACCGCTCTCCACCACGGCGTGATCCACAGAGCCTGCCTCTCCGTGTAGACGTCGAGACTTGAGTCGGTAGCGCGACTGGAGCGCGAGAGCCACCCAGCGCTGAAGGTCATGGCATTGAGCTGCTTGGATGTGTGTGTGGGGAGGTCATGAGCGGGCAAGAGCTGGGCGCGAATCTTCTTCGCCTTGAGGCGAATCGCTGCGCCAGTCACGACTCGCAGGCGCAGCTCTTCGCACCGCTGGACCCACGATGCTAGCGCAGCCTCGAGTTGCGGACAGCGAGCCTTGCGTGTCGCCTTGCGAGAAGGAGACATCTCGCTGTTGTCTGACGCGTTGAGTACGTCGCGCAGCGTTGACTTCGCAAGAGGGCGAGGCAGCGCATACGCCACTCGCGCCCATTCGCACAGCTCACGACGAGACATGTCGGCGCGCTGCGCATGCTTCGCGCGCAGCGCGGTCTTTTGGGAGAGGGTGAGACGAACTCGCACAGTCGTCAGCGCCATGGTGTTTGTTGAGCTGCGAGTTCTTCGTTTGTCCACACTCCAGTCAATTGCTACTAGTCCTCTCGAAACGATTTTTTGGTTGCTCGATCGATTTGGGCAGGATATGAAGTGATTGTGGTGGGCGGTATTTTGAGAGATGCCTGTATCAATGGCGTGCCGTACACACACTTAACGTGCTGTGTGCATCTCTGTGTGCATCTCTCTCACTATCATCACTGCTAGTGTCGATCAACGTTCGCAAATGACGCAACGTAACGGACAACTAAGCCCGGTGTGTCTGGCACACAGCACAGTGAAGTGTTGGAAAAAGTCGCAGATCGTTCGAATAGGTGCGCATCTAGTTCGCGCAAACGCTTTAGAGGCTTGTATTAAAGTGTCCATGCGTTGACAGATGCTCGTTCACACGCTCAGCAGATTCTGGCGTCGAGCAGCACGAGAGCAGCACGAGAGCAGCACGAGAGCAGCACGAGAGCAGCACGAGAGCAGCACGAGAGCAGCACGAGAGCAGCACGAGAGCAGCACGAGAGCAGC